>JAGDYQ010000072.1:2273982-2287154 GCA_021962125.1 Bulinus truncatus | reverse complement strand
TGATATTTGAATCATTTTATACAAAGTCAACTATGCTGATTTAGAATATGTAAGTGCTTTTGATAGATTGGCTCTATTTTACGAGATAATTAAAATTAATTAAATAATGTATGCACCGTGTTTGAAAATTGTCAAGAATTGCATGAAGTAAAATAGTATACTAACAAATACTAGTGAAAATGTTAATAGTCATGCAGAATTTTGTTTAAAAAGATATGTAATAGTGCTATAGAAGAAAACATTTTCATTTGAAAAACTAATTATGTCTAATTAATTAATTAATATGTTAATGTCTATGGTGATGCATTAGCAAATCGCTGTTTTTCTCGACTTCCTTTTGTGTGTGTCGTTGGCGCAATTGCGTTGGAGGCTCCAACAGTAGTCAGCCATCATATTATGTCCCATCTTCCTTGATATCTCTCCTCCATCACCCTCATATCCTGATGGAACCTCTCGCCTTGTTCCTCACTGAAGTCCTCAAGGTTACCCGGAAATTTGTCTAAATGACTGTGCAGGTAATATACCTTGATGCTTATATTTGCTCCAATGTTTCTGAAGTTAGCGAGCATATCTTGTACCAGTTTTTCGCAGTTCTCCGCTTTGTTATTACCTAAGAAATTCCTGACAACTGAAACAAAACTGTTCCATGAAGAAGCTTCAAGGTGATCCGTGAAATCTGTAAAATTTTGATCGTTGATGAGTTTTCGAATCTGAGGACCGTCAAAAATCCCAAAGCTTTAACAAATTGTTTCATTAAACCTAATTTGATATGAAGCGGTGGGAGAACGATCTTATTTTGTCAACCAGTGGCTTGTTGATGATATTTTCTTTACCTACAGTCATGGTTTCCCTTGCAGGCCATGTCACTCTTGTCCAATGATCTTGCCTTGCCCTGCTATCCCAAAGGCACATGAAGCACGGGTATTTTGTGTATCCTGACTGCTACCCAAGCAAGAAGTTTACCATTTTTAGATCAACACAAATTGACCACTGATGCTCATAATAACAGACTTTCTGCAATACTGTTTTGATATTCTCATACTCTTCTTTAGGTGTTGTTGAGTGAGCAATAGGAAGAGATGCGTAACGGTTACCATTGTGTATCAGAACTCATTTCAAGCTTCTGATGGAACTGTCTATAAAAAGACGCCAGTCTTTGGAATGGTAGTCTTGTAGTCCCATTTGGAGCAGAAATCCAAGAAACTCTTCTCTTTTCCGATAAGAAATTTTTAAAATTCTTGTTTGAGAAAATTTCTTTCATTGAGCCTGGACGCTAAAAGCTCAGATGTTTGCTTGAGCATATTTAGGTATCGTATCAGGTCATTGAGTTCTTCTTGGCTAAATGGTTGAGGTGTTGAAGAACTTCCTTCATAATCGTTTCCACTTTTTTCACCTGCCAAAAACTCCAGATCTTGCCCCTCGTCAGAGTCTGATGGTGAAAGCTCTAATAATCCACTAAACACTGGTATAGGAACTTCACTGCTATGTGGAATTGGTCTCCTTGCAGATTCAAGATCAGGATAATCTCACTTAGATTTCTTGTGGCGATTGAAGCCTTTAACATTCACAATACAAAAATAACAATCACCAAAATGGTCTTTCGACTCTCGCCATACCATTGGCACACCGAAACTTAGACTTTTCTTCTCACCATTTGTCCACTGCTGTAGGCTTTCCACACAGTTTTTGCAGACCTTATGGGGAACCCAAGACTTGTCTTGGTCTCCCAGCTTCACACCGAAATAAGCCAAATATGCCTGCTGCACAAATTCGATTATATTTCTTTGCTTTTCAATCATGTATTCTCCACAGATGTAACAGATACATTCGGATTATGTTTGCAGCATCTTCGTGATGAACTCATGATGTCTGTAGAAAGCAGCTATAAAAGAGAAAAAACTAAAAGTTATAACTTGGTATAGTTAAATTAAACAACAGACACCAAACTTATTGCATTTGTTTTACACAAAGGGTACAATTATATTTTCAAGGGTGTCCAATATCTCAGAAACTAGAGCCAATTCAGCAAAAGCAGTGGCAGTTTTGAAATCAGCACCCATGAATTGCTATAAATTCATTCAAACATTCTTGGCAACTCGCACAAATTTTTTTTTGTTGGGCTGTGTAATCAAAGTCAAAGTCTATATAATAATAAATCTTTTTCTCGTATTTAACAAATCTAAATCTTTAAATTGCCCAGGTAAACGGTAAAATATGTTTAAAAAATATATATATAAATGTACTAATAACCCGTGGGAAGCAAAAGCAAAAAAAAAAGAACAACTTTAAAGTGGATCTGAAAGTCAAAGTAATTGTCATTGTGGGTCGCAAAAAAGCGTTACATTTTGAGAACAACCAGATAATCTCTTATGTGTTGAAAAATAAACAAGATGCGCTCTCATATACAACGTATCAGTGATAATGATAATAATAACAATGTAATATATATGGGCAGGAAGAGAGAGAGAGGGAGAAGGGGGAGGGAAGTGATCAGTGATTCAGAGATTTATTTCACTGAGTCATCCAGTCTACCAGTCACCACCAGGTCATGATTGTGTTATTTCACTGAGTCATCCAGTCTACCAGTCATCACCAGGTCATGATTGTGTTATTTCACTGAGTCATCCAGTCGACCAGTCACCACCAGGTCATGATTGTGTTATTTCACTGAGTCATCCAGTCGACCAGTCACCACCAGGTCATGATTGTGTTATTTCACTGAGTCATCCAGTCGACCAGTCACCACCAGGACATGATTGTGTTCATCTAGTATTTATTGTTTGTCATTTTGGGCAGCCATTGTTGCCAGATTGCGCGACTTTTTCGTATTTTTTGTTTGTTTTTTTTTTAATATAGAAATAAAGCGTTTCCTTGTGTAATTCTTTCAAACGGAATGCTTTGTCACTGTTGTCAAATGTTATTATGGCCCAAAGATCTGCAGGCGCCAGGCTTGACTGTTAATTTTCGCAAGTGGCCCTCTGAGTGCACTTTTTCCGAGGGCCCCCAATGGTACCTTTGTCTAGGACACCCTATTGTAGCTTGTTCTGTGACACCATATTGTACCTTTGAATAGGACACCCTATTGTAGCTTTTTCTAGGACACTCTTTAGTACCTTTGTCCAGAGCCCCCGACGATACCTTGGCCTAGGACCCCCCCAATGGTATCTTTGTCCAGGACACCCTATTGTACCTTTGCACAGGGTTGCCAAACACTTAAGAGCGGCTTTGCTAGCGCGTCAGAATTGGATAAACAAAGCAAAGGGGTACAGATAAAGAGGTAGTGACTAGGATGGGAGTGGGCCGTAGGGGGGGGCGTACATAGAGAAGTGGACATTACACATTTTCCATTAATGACCGTCCAACAAGTATTAACTGCCTGCACATGTATGTTATTTAAAAAAAAAAATACTGTAGTCTCGTTGTTTGCTGTTGTATAATTAAAAGATCAACAAACAAACAAACAAAATCAATGTTTGTTTGTCAATTTGTCTGTCTGTCTGTTGTTGTTCCTTTTTTTTTGCATTTGCTCTTGACAAATTTAAAATTGGATTTAAATCTTAATTTAGAAAAAAATTAACAATGGAGCGAAAAGCAAAAAAAAAAAGAAAACGAAGATCTTGAGATGGATAGAAAAAAAAACAAATTTGTATCATTACTGGAAGCTGTCTTTTTTAACATGTAGGCCTACATCGATTTTTATTCAATTTCATCAGGTAATAATAAATTAAAGGGCATTAATTCTGCACCGGCAGTGGTGGTGTCCCCTTGTTTCATTTGGTGTCACAGACGAAATCCTCACATATGAAGTGATCTACATTTTTTTTTTGTTCCTTTTTCTTTTTTTTTCTTCAATTCCCGAACTTAAAAGCTGAAATGAAGAAAAAAAACACAGAAGAGAAAAAAAAACAGAAGAAAAAAACCCAGAAGAAAATCATTGTGCATCAGTAGACCTTTGAGAGCTTATTGTCTACTGTTTTACGGCCTCGTTGAATTCTCGCCTTCCGTCGCCTGTACGTGCCAACTTAGACGTTTTTATGGGGGCCGTCTCTTTCGGCCATTGTTGGGGGTGTGGCATCGTATTGAATGGAGACTTGCGCATGCTGTGCTGTAGGGAATCTATTTTTTTTTTTAGAGTTGCCATCAGCATTAATTAGTATTAGTGTTGACGTATCCTACATGCTCTTAGCACATATTTTGTTTTTAATGTGAAGGCTGGTATTTTGTTTTTTCAATCAAAAGGCTGGTATTTTGTTCCTTCGATGTAAAGGCTGGTATTTTGTTACACCAAAGGCTGGTATTTTGTTCCTTCGATCGATGTAAAAGCTGGTATTTTGTTTTTAATCTCAAGGCTGGTATTTTGTTCCTTCGATGTAAAGGCTGGTATTTTGTTCCTTCGATGTAAAGGCTGGTATTTTGTTCCTTCGATCGATGTAAAAGCTGGTATTTTGTTTTTAATCTCAAGGCAGGTATTTTGTTCCTTCGATGCAAAGGCTGGTATTTTGCTACACTAAAGGCTGGTATTTTGTTCCTTCGATCGATGTAAAAGCTGGTATTTTGTTTTTAATCTCAAGGCTGGTATTTTGTTCCTTCGATGTAAAGGCTGGTATTTTGTTCCTTCGATGTAAAGGCTGGTATTTTGTTCCTTCGATCGATGTAAAAGCTGGTATTTTGTTTTTAATCTCAAGGCTGGTATTTTGTTCCTTCGATGTAAAGGCTGGTATTTTGTCCCTTCAATGTAAAGGCTGGTATTTTGTTCTTAAATTTAGCAGACATATATATTTCGCAACGCTTGTTGAGCCCTTCTGACGGACAAAGGTTCTACCTGCAAAATCTCTGGCCTACATCCAACAAGACATACTATAGTGTAACTATAGCAACGTGGTAGAGACGTCGCTAGTTTTCTATTTAAGACAGAGTTGTGGCCCGTTGGGGGAGACATGTAATTGAGGCGTATACATTTTCTCGTTACATCACTAAGCCGAGTTATCCGTGTCTTTTTTTTTTGCAAGGGGCTGTAACTCTGCAGTTATATCCTTTGTTAAAGAGTTGCACGACTTGTGTGTTTACCCGTACTTGAAACATACCCCTCGTGCTGCTCATCGGATATTTTAGACCTCCTTCCGTTGACGGCACGTCGCGGAGTTTAACGAAGAAGTTCAAAGTACACTTGCTGCTTCAGTATTATGTTTGTAGACATGATTTCAGGACATATTGTTCTAATTATAATTCTTCTGAGTTTTACTTAATTCTCCCACATTTGCATCGCACTTTTTTAGCAGTCTATATAATGGACCCCAGTCGCTAGTTCGACTAAATAAACGATTTTCAGAGAGACGTCAAAGATTGCCAATTAAGGTAGAGGGGGCAGGGGGGGTGTAGCTAATGAAGCTGTGCAATATGAAACACTCAAGTACTTATCATTTTTAGTTGTTTATGTTTAAAAATCAATTAACATTATTATATTATACGTTAGACTTTGTAAACATCTACTTTCCACGGGTTTTCCCCGTTTCAGTTTTAATAACAATGCATTTCTGCCAAACAAGGACTTGATGATTGTTTGTTCTAGCAGCGGGTTATAAAAACATTAGACACAGTAGATAAATCCTTCTCGCGCCCTGCTCCCTCATTCCCCCCCTCCCCATTGTCTGCTAACTTCAGCTAATGGAATGTTGCGGTCCTGTGGAATAGTATTTATTGTTTGATAAATTGTATGTTGATGTAGACATGACACAATATCAGTGGACAACCAGGTACGAAATATTTTATGAAACAGTCAACCAAGGCCCAAATTAATAGCTTGGGGAAAATGAAGGGGAGCGGAGGGAGGGGGTAGGAGAATCAGGTGGTAGTATCACACAGTATGTTCATGTGTAATAGTATTACATATTATGTTCATGTGTAATAGTATTACATATTATGTTCATGTGTAATAGTATTACATATTATGTTCATACGTAATAGAATACATATTATGTTCATGTATAATAGTATTACATATTATGCTCATGTGTAATAGTATTACATATTATGTTCATGTGTAATTGTATTACATATTATGTTCATGTGTAATATTATTACATATTATGTTCATGTGTAATAGTATTACATATTATGTTCATCTGTAATAGTATTACATATTATGTTCATGTGTAATAGTATTACATATTATGTTCATGTGTAATAGTATTACATATTATGTTCATGTGTAATAGTATTACATATTATGTTCATGTGTAATAGTATAACATATTATGTTCATGTGTAATAGTATTACATATTATGTTCATCTGTAATAGTATTACATATTATGTTCATCTGTAATAGTATTACATATTATGTTCATGTGTAATAGTATAACATATTGTGTTCATACGTAATAGTATTACATATTATGTTCATACGTAATAGTATTACATATTATGTTCATCTGTAATAGTATTACATATTATGTTCATGTGTAATAGTATAACATATTGTGTTCATACGTAATAGTATTACATATTATGTTCATACGTAATAGTATTACATATTATGTTCATCTGTAATAGTATTACATATTATGTTCATGTGTAATAGTATAACATATTGTGTTCATACGTAATAGTATTACATATTATGTTCATGTGTAATAGTATAACATATTGTGTTCATACGTAATAGTATTACATATTATGTTCATCTGTAATAGTATTACATATTATGTTCATGTGTAATAGTATAACATATTGTGTTCATACGTAATAGTATTACATATTATGTTCATACGTAATAGTATTACATATTATGTTCATACGTAATAGAATACATATTATGTTCATGTATAATAGTATTACATATTATGTTCATGTGTAATAGTATTACATATTATGTTCATGTGTAATTGTATTACATATTATGTTCATGTGTAATATTATTACATAGTATGTTCATGTGTAATAGTATTACATATTATGTTCATGTGTAATAGTATTACATATTATGTTCATGTGTAATAGTATAACATATTGTGTTCATACGTAATAGTATTACATATTATGTTCATACGTAATAGTATTACATATTATGTTCATACGTAATAGAATACATATTATGTTCATGTATAATAGTATTACATATTATGTTCATGTGTAATAGTATTACATATTATGTTCATGTGTAATTGTATTACATATTATGTTCATGTGTAATATTATTACATAGTATGTTCATGTGTAATAGTATTACATATTATGTTCATGTGTAATAGTATTACATATTATGTTCATGTGTAATAGTATAACATATTGTGTTCATACGTAATAGTATTACATATTATGTTCATACGTAATAGTATTACATATTATGTTCATACGTAATAGAATACATATTATGTTCATGTATAATAGTATTACATATTATGTTCATGTGTAATAGTATTACATATTATGTTCATGTGTAATTGTATTACATATTATGTTCATGTGTAATATTATTACATAGTATGTTCATGTGTAATAGTATTACATATTATGTTCATGTGTAATAGTATTACATATTATGTTCATGTGTAATAGTATAACATATTGTGTTCATACGTAATAGTATTACATATTATGTTCATACGTAATAGTATTACATATTATGTTCATACGTAATAGAATACATATTATGTTCATGTATAATAGTATTACATATTATGTTCATGTGTAATAGTATTACATATTATGTTCATGTGTAATTGTATTACATATTATGTTCATGTGTAATATTATTACATAGTATGTTCATGTGTAATAGTATTACATATTATGTTCATGTGTAATTGTATTACATATTATGTTCATGTGTAATATTATTACATAGTATGTTCATGTGTAATAGTATTACATATTATGTTCATGTGTAATAGTATTACATATTATGTTCATGTGTAATAGTATTACATATTGTGTTCATACGTAATAGTATTACATATTATGTTCATACGTAATAGTATTACATATTATGTTCATACGTAATAGAATACATATTATGTTCATGTATAATAGTATTACATATTATGTTCATGTGTAATAGTATTACATATTATGTTCATGTGTAATTGTATTACATATTATGTTCATGTGTAATATTATTACATAGTATGTTCATGTGTAATAGTATTACATATTATGTTCATGTGTAATAGTATTACATATTATGTTCATGTGTAATAGTATAACATATTGTGTTCATACGTAATAGTATTACATATTATGTTCATACGTAATAGTATTACATATTATGTTCATACGTAATAGAATACATATTATGTTCATGTATAATAGTATTACATATTATGTTCATGTGTAATAGTATTACATATTATGTTCATGTGTAATAGTATTACATATTATGTTCATGTGTAATAGTATTACATATTATGTTCATGTGTAATAGTATTACATATTATGTTCATGTGTAATAGTATTACATATTATGTTCATGTGTATTGTATTACATATTATGTTCATGTGTAATATTATTACATAGTATGTTCATCTGTAATAGTATTACATATTATGTTCATGTGTATTAGTATTATATATTATGTTCATGTGTAATAGTATTACATAGTATGTTCATGTGTAATATTATTACATAGTATGTTCATCTGTAATAGTATTACATAGTGCTCTACATGTAATGGGAATACATGAAATCAATCCCACCAGATTCTTCCTTACAATCCCCCCCCCTTCCCCTAACTAAATTCAGCGGTTTGAGAACTCACGCACCACAAATGTCCGAGGTTTCATTCCAATGAGAACAAACATTTTTGTTTACTCCCGTGAATTACTTTTATGTGTGTGTGTGTGTGTGTGTGTGTGATACTGAGCGTGTAACAAATTCACCAATAATGACTAATATTCAATAATTGTTTTCACTAAAATGCGTCATAAATATTGTATGCTTTTTTGCCCATACAATCAAGAATAGATATATATTTTGTTATTGTTTTAAAATAAAGTAAATGTGATTGATATGTGAAAACATAAGAGTCTAAATTTGTCTTCGGTCCAGCCAATTGTCTCGCGGACTACTCGTGATTGCGCTGACCATCTCCGGCCAACCTCTAAACTTTTTAAATAAAATAAATAATATCCGGGTACTGAAGGGTAAAAGTTTCCCCCCAACTTTACGCCGAATTGAAATTCTTTTTTATCTGAATGGAAAGTATTCATTAAACCACGTGACTGTCACCTCCCGCTGTCAGTGACATATTGTGACAACAGGTGACGGAGCCAGGTGTTATAGATCAGCGGTGGTCAACCTTTTTTTTTTCGCGTTTATTTTATCTTTGTCTTAGTTCATGTTGAATCACACAGAAGTTTTTCTTTTTTTTAGATGTAGATTGAATCATGTTTTACTTTTTATGTAACGAATTTTGCTCCAAAGTCGAGAAAAGGTTTCAGCTATCTGATTACCTGCCTTTGTTTCCATTCTAACGTTCACAGTTATTCCCCCTTCTTTTCTTGTATCCAAATCTGTGTTAAATAAAAAGAAAACCCATTTAGTGTAGGCGATATTGCCTTATTAGCTGCAGAGGGGGGGGGGAGAGAGACGGGAAAAAGGGGGGTGGGGTGGAGATAAACAGGCCGCATGGTGTATCTGGGTCACTCAGGTCATTTCTTGTTTCGCTGTGATTACAGTCTGTATGTTTTTCATCGTAATGCGTTTTCATTCCCCTCGCGTTTATGACGCATTGTTTATGTGAGGGTGGGTGTGTGTGAGGGAGGGTGGGGCGCAGTTTTCTGTGTTACAACCTTTAAAATGACCACATGCCATCAAATGCATAAATCATGACTTCCATAATTTGGGCAGTCACTGTTGTTTGAAGATTTTACATTTTGCACATGTCTATTTACATATATATCACCTTATATAGGGACAGCGTGTAAGTAAGAAATTGAGAAAGAAAGAAGCCGAATTGAACTTGCGCGCGGGTGGTGTATCGTGCCACACCAACTTGCCTTTGTTCTGCAAAATGCCATAATGAAGTATTACTGTTTAAATAAATAATCCTAAGTTATTACGTTCAAAACGTAATTTGTGACGAATGAGATGTAGGTCATTTCTGCATTTTAGGTAGGTGGCATAAATGAGCACCCATATTTTTTACCTAGTGAGTAATACCTAATTAATCGTATGTTAAAATGCAGCAGTCAAATTGATTAGGAAGGGGTGCCACATGACACCTACATTTCCCGGGCAACGCCGGGCTTATATATATATATATATATATATATATATATATATATATATATATCATGCCCAATGATGCCCCTTTTTTGCTGTTTGACTCTGTACGCCAATTTAATTTAATTTGCCTTAATTCACAATAGTCTATATAAACATTCCATCTATCTGCTCATTGTCTGGCCCAACTATCGAATTTATAAGCCCACTGTGTCCCGCGATTCAAAAAGGTTGCCTACCCCTGGTCTAACACACACACACAAAAAACACATAAACTTATGTAACTGTGAACATGGCAGTTCCTCCCCCCCCCCCCCCCGCTGTGCTAGGACTTATTAACAATAAAACTGAAAAGTCCCTTGGTATCGCTGTAAATAGCTAAGTAATCTTTATCTAGTAGTGTCTCCCCTGTAGAAATACAACTAAATACGATTTCAAAATTCAGCTCTTGCAGTAGAATTAAATTTAACAATGCCGTCATACACGACAATACTCTCTAAAACTGTCTTGACAATTATTTATTTGTTTCGTCAATTTACATTATATAAAAACATTCATCAGTATTTATTTTCCAACATAGGGCCGAGGGGAGGACTGTGTCCATTTAATTATTATAACCAATATTTGTGACGCAGAATCTTTTGTTTCTTTTTAATATGAAAACTTTTGTCCAAATTATTATTATATCCTTTCAGTAATTACAGATGAAAAAATATTTTTTTAGATAATTAGTTTTAAATATTTTTTTAATGCAATTATACTATCATGCTACTGTTTTCTTGATTTGCAATGTCATCATCTTTAAGAATTTTATTGTTCATTAAAGTTGTGTTTTCATAAGCTTGTACAAGTGAGGTTTTTAATTAATTTTTTTGTTGTTGTAAAGATGTTATTGTCTCGTCTGGTTCCTTTAAGTCGCGGTCAGAAATTTAAAATAAAAAAAAATAACAATGACACACAAATGTAACCGTCAAAGTTTAAAAAAAAAATTTAAAAGAAAATGACACAAATATAATCTCCACAGTATAATCTCATAATCACACACGTGCCCGCGGAGGCCTCTGGGGTGAGGGAGAGGAGGGGATGGGGAGGAAGGAGTCGTTCCAAACCATCACGAAATAATCCTTCCAAAGTCCAACATTAGTCGACCCCTTGACGTCACTGCTTCTTAGAAACTAAAATTTTTTTATTTTTTTTTTTCGTTTTGTCTCTTCCCATTGTTTAACTTTTTTTGTGTTTCATTCAATACACGACAACGGGGGGCCCTATTGTCGTTTGGGTTAATCCCCCAACCGGCCATCCGCCTACCTGTCGTCTAAAAAATTGAACAGTAAAAAAAAAATAATAAAAAAAAAAGGATAGAAAACAATGATCAGTGGACAGGTCAAAGACAACAAGTCACCCAGTCGGACACAAAAAGTTACAAAAAAAATCTTGTAACAAACAAAAAACAATGTTGTAAAAAAAAATAATAATAATTAGTGAACAAGAAATCCATCAGTTTCTTTTATTTAAAATACAAAAAAATGATAATCTCTTAAACATTTTGTGCTCAGACTGATCGATGGTCGGCTTGACCTTAAACTTGACTCGTCAACGCCGTATCGCAAACTACTCTTTATGGGGAGGGGGGGGCAGCAGCACGAAGGTGTGTGAGGGGGGGGCAGCAGCACGAAGGTGTGTGTGTGGGGTGGCAACAGCACGAAGGTGTGTGTGTGGGGGGGGGGGAAGATGATGCCACCCACACTTCAGGGATCTCTGCAGTAATATGCTAAATATGACTTAGGAATTTGTGGGGGTGTGGAATGTTCAGTGGGGGGGGGGGCGGCCAAGTTTTTTTTTTGGGAGTCCGGGCCGCAGAATTATCTGGTGGTAGTCCACCCTCCCCCCACCTTCCAACCTAATTGTGATTGAAATTATTTAATAATTGTATTTAAAAGTTCAGTAATCGAAAAAATACCATGGAGCTTTTAAAAGATGTTGGCCCCTATACAATATTTAGAAATAACCCTTTAATCTTCACAAAAAAAAAAAACTGCAATTATCTTTGTAACACCTGTACATTCAGCCTTTGACACCTGTCAATTATTTTGACTTTATTTTTTTTGTTTGTTTCATAAATTAAGTTATTGAATGTAATTTTAGCGTATGTAATTTATGAAATTTCGATGGTTCATTCGGTTTAGCTATGAAAATTTCAAAACTAAATTTCAAATTTCACTAAAGAGACAGATAGATAGATAGACAGATAGATGTATATAGATGTATATATACGGTAAGTGAGGAAAGAAACCAGAGCAGAGAGTTAAAAAGTATTAGTAATAAAAAGTTGGCGTTTTTGTTTTCGTATTTCCAAACATTTGACTGTATTCATGTGTTTATTTTCCCCACCTCACGCTCTGTCATTGCGTGCTGCTATTCCGTGTTGTGTTTTAGGGGGAGAGGGGTTTGTGTGTGTGTGTGTGTGGAGGGAGGTGATTCAACAGCTGTGAAGAAGAATCGCAACTCATTTAATGGTGCACGATTCTATCCTCTCCCTCTCCGCCTATACACAACCCCATCCCTATACACACACTCTCTCTCTCTCACTCACTGTCTCTCTCTCTCTCTCTCATACAAACACACACACACACACATCATTTGCGCTTTAACTGAATAGAATGTTTATTTTTTATGTTCAAAAGTTGACTTTCTGTTGTTTGATTGTTTGTTTTGTATTTTGCCAATGAATCTTGGTAATGAAAGAAAAATATGGCATTATGGGATGTCCAGCATTAACTGATTGTCTGCAGATAAAACGCACTGAGTAATTATTAGTGACTTAAGCTTGTATTTGGTTTGTTTTTTTCAATATATTTACTCAATGCTGGCCACACAAGATGCCCTTAGAGCTGCCTTCAGGATGACCATAAGATCAAGAATAATTTAAAGATGTACGTATATATATATAT
>JAGDYQ010000072.1:2244766-2273482 GCA_021962125.1 Bulinus truncatus | reverse complement strand
GGAATCTAATAAAACACACACACACACTGAGTTAGAGAGAGAGAGAGAGAGTAAGAGAGAGAGAGAGAGAGAGAGAGAGAAAGTGAGAGAGTGAGAGAGATATGATGATGTTTAAATTTATTGCGATATCAGATAATGTACTCAGTGTAGAATTTACAAATCAACTGTGTGTGTGTGTGTGGTGAGGGTAGGCTACATTTATTTTAGCTCAACTAGATTCTGCACAGTATAAAATATAATATAATCCCTGCTTAAATAAAGCAATGGAGATTCCACCCCCCAGCCCCATCCAAATGAATTCTCTAAATGTTCACATTTAAATGTACACCCATTAAACTGTTGACACACCTTACTCTTACAGTAGATGGTTGGTCTCTTACGACTCTAGGGGCCCTACTTAAAGTTACATTTTGTGGCCCCACTCAAAATTACAATTTGTGGCCCTACTCAAAATTACATTTTGTGGCCCTACTCAAAATTACATTTTGTGGCCCTACCAAAATATCATTTTGTGGCCCTACTCAAAATTACATTTTGTGGCCCTACCAAAATATCATTTTGTGGCCCTACCAAAATTACATTTTGTGGCCCAACTCAAAATTACATTTTGTGGCCCTACCAAAATTACATTTTGTGGCCCTACTCAAAATTACATTTTGTATGTGGGGTGGGGGGGGGGTTTAAGGCCTATATAGTGTCTAAGTTCGTCTATTCACAAGAATAGATCTGCTGACAAGCTACCGAAATGGTTGGTTTACGACATGAACTCTGCGAGGAACCAAAGAAAGCCAAAAAATAAAGTCTTCGCCGTTCAAAGTTCCGCATTGATGATCATATGATAATTTACAACTGTAATGTCATTCATCTGATACTAGATAACTCAATTAGCGACAACACGCTTCATTTCTGCGTCAAAACATTTGTGCGCGTGTGTGTGTGTGTGTGTGTGTGTTCGTAACCTTCCAGCCTTAGAACATTAAAATTTATTTAATGGAATAAAAGATGAGGAGGAGGGGGGGTGGGCTGGGGGGGGGTGGAGGTGCAAGGGAGTAGGCACATAACGAAACATAGAACGAAGCACAGCAATCTGTTGTTGATTTTTTTTTTTGCGGGAACTAAGATCTGGTGTGTCAATGAAGCAGACGATAGCGAAGAACAGAACCATCCAAGGGTTTCGAGAAAGAAGAAAAAGCATTTTCGCTCCGAGACAGAAGAAAAGGTTTTCCTTAATGCGATGTTAAGGACACTTACATTGCCCCAGACGTCGTGCACGATAAAGAAAGAAAAAAAGAAAGAAAAAAAGAAAGAAAAAAAGAAAGAAAAAAGAAAGGTTTATTGTATTTTTTGAAAATCTGATGTCTGGGGCTTCAATAAAAAAAAGCAAAGCTGCACGCATGATTGTGTTGGTAAACCATACATGCATGACCTATTAATAATCCGAATCCAAGTGGCTTGTCCAATGAAAGTGTCGGAATTTGTGTCACGTGTCTGATTAAGACGAATCAATGAAGAGGGGAGATTTCTTTTTTTTTTTAATGGTTGGTTGGGTTGTGTGGCATATGTTGAAGGTGAAAAAAAAAAAGCGTTAGCTTGTTCAAGTATACAGGAAATACTGGCAATAGTGGGTTTTGAGGGTGTTTTCGAGCGATTACATATATTATTTTATTTAGTGATTTCGTTAATATATATATATATATATATATATATATATATATATATATAATGTAAGCGGGTTTTAAAAGTTAAAAAACGAACAAACACCTTAACGGCTCTAGTGTGCTGCCAGATGACTCAAAGAAGTGATCTACATCAAAATGATTCAATAAGTCATAGCACTGGTAGAAGACAAATCAAAAAAGTGGTTGCGTTTGTCACGAGACGTACCCCCCCCCCCAGTGAGAAAATTGACGCAGGAATAGAAGCTGTTTGTGTATGTCCTTCTTACCGAAACAACTTTCACTTCAAAGTTTACATCACCCGGATCGATACAGTTTACATCACCCGGATCGATACAGTTTACATCACCCGGATCGATACAGTTTACATCACCCGGATCGATACAGTTTACATCACCCGGATCGATACAGTTTACATCACTCGGATCGATACAGTTTACAAAAAGATCAGCAACTTTTTTTTTTCAAAGTTAATCAGCTCAACATCTGGTTTTTATAAAGCTGATAAAATTCTCGTCATTAATTATTTCTTACAAACATATTTTCCCCATCTAGTGAATCAAACTCTTTCACAATTTCATTTACTTCCCCCACGAACTTTTTTTTTGCAGCCAATGTCTTAACACCCCCCCTCCCCACTCCTGCACGAAACTGCTCTTCTTCTGATGTCGGTCCGTATCCATGCATCCAATATCCATCCATCCAATATCCATCCATCTATACATCTATCCAACCATTCATCCATCCATCTACCTACCCAACCATCCATTCATCCACCCAACCACCCACCGACCTATCAATCCATCTATACATCTATCCAACCATTCATCCATCCATCTATTCATCCATCCATCCATCCATCCATCCATCCATCCCATCCATCTACCCACCCACTCACATATCCATCCATCCATCCGTCCGTCTGTTCTTCTGCTTTATTAATGAAAGTGTGTGCGTGTGTGTGTGTGTGTGTGTGCGTGTGTAAGAAAGTCTGACCAAGACGTAAGGGAGGGGGGAGAGGTCAGTTCTAATAAAGTTCACAAGCCTGGAGACAAAAGAGTGGAAGATGGTCCCTCGGGAAGGTGCTGGACGAGATAATTAGTCACCTAAGAAAAAGGGGCAAATGTTGCCCAAGGGAAAGAACAAAAAAAAAAATATTGTGTAGACCAAACACCGTGGCTGAATGCTTTGCTCAACCTTCTTGTATGAGTTAAATGAAAAAAACTAAGGAAAGATAACTAAGAAATACTGAAAATAAGAGTTATGTGTTCTTGATTAAGAAATTAGAACAGGTAAAATTTTTTTTTACAAATTCTTTACAATTATCGTTATATTTTTTTTTTTTATTTATTATATTTACTTTTTATTAAAATTATTTTGACTCAAGGCAATTATTCAGAGATTGTCAGCTAACAAACCTTACATTCGTGTTCGAATCTAAAGAAACCATAACGTTTTGGTGGGTTGGTTAGTGGGGCTTCAGGGCTTAGGCAGTGTATGCAATGACAGGGGCGTCGTTGAAAGCGCATCAGACAAAAGCCAACTTAGTAAAAGAGGGTTGGGTGGTGGGAGGTGGGGGTGGTGGGGTTCGATTTGCGTAAACAAAGAAAGCACACATCTCTAAACAGATTACAGTAAGGATTAAACTATTCGCGCGACGACATTTGTAAACACAAAGTAATAAGTGATTACCTAATTAATGATACGACATCAACGGACGCCAGGAAGTTATTTAACGAATGAATAATTTGGCGGGAGTTGTTCCAGATTCTCTTTCCGATCCATTTGAAACGGAATGTAAGTGATTTTCGACTTTTCCATTACGTCCGTTAGTTCTGTTATTCAGAATCGGAAATTTAGAGAAATGCAAAAAACAAACAACAACAACTGGATACAGCCCATTACATAATACATTCATGTAAGAACATGTATTTACAGTTTTGTTGAACGCCATTCCACCCACCAGTGAAAGTGAAGAGCTGACTGGCACTGACTTGATTGATATCTTTTGTGGTCGTCCGATTGTAAGTATTAGCTGCTTTTAAATGGGTGACTCCATTAAAAAAAGAAAGTAACTGTCTGGTAATTAGTACATGGTAAATATTTAATAAAGGGAGGTCATTCGTAATAAAGGGAGGTTATACTTAATAAAGGGAGGTCATACTTAATAAGGGAGGTTATACTTAATAAAGGGAGGTCATGCTTAAGAAAGGAAGGCTGTTGTTTAAAAAAGACGTTTAATTTAGAAGTGGGGGGGAAAGATTAAACAAGCAATTAAGCCTGTTCCATTCTGGACACAGGACGTTTTAGCGCATTTTCATGTTATGTATCAGTACGTTTGTTAGCTTTCAGTAAATATTTGTAAATTTTGGAAATGTTTATAAATTCAATTGTGTAATGTATATATCTGTAAAAAAATATTATAAAGACGTTTCTTTATATTTGAAAAAAAATTATTGTCTCTTAAATCTAACTACAAGTGGTTTGTGGTTACTGAAATAGGACTCATAATTGAAATCGAAATTGTAGTCATTTAATCGTCCGAAAACTCCGTCAATTGTTGCATAGCTCTAATACTTTCGATTAAACTCAGAACACAAACTTACTATTTCATTTGATGAGTTTCTTAATAAATCTTGGTGAAACTACGTGTTGCAGTATTTCGCACCAAATGAATGGGTTATTGAACGTACAAGGTGTATATATAATATATAAGCCCCATAGGAGCCCTGAAGCCCGGCCCTCAGAGGTCCTATCGCGAAATGAACTTTTGATGTACACATGGCAGGCCAAGACCTACAAAATGATATATACATCATGGGTCTAGGACTTATAGTTGCTGAGATATAGGGCGCTCCTTTATTAATATAGCTTATATTGTAAAAAACGGTACTTTATAAGCCCCCTTTTACGGCCCTCAGAGGTCAGATCGCGAAATGAACTTTTGATGCACACATGGCAGGCCAAGACATACAAAATGATATATACATCATGGGTCTAGGACTTATGGTTGTTGAGATCTAGGGTGATGACAGACAGACAGACAGACAAAACGGGGACAATAGAGCATTTTTTTTCTAAAAATACAAATTCAGCTACTTCTTTTGATAAAAATAATAAGTCAACATCAATGGTGTGGAGAAGAGGGGGGTGGGGTGGGGAAGGGAGTAGGATCTGCAGAGAGCATACCGAGCCAGTTAAACACGTGAATCTATAAATAATTTTACTACGTAATTGTTTTGTCACACGTTGCTCAATCAAGACACATCTTCCTCATCGATCAGTGCCGTGGGTTAAAGTTCAAATACACTTTCTGCGCAGGTGCCTGCCTCGCAGCGGCTCACGTGCCCTTTCACACTTTCTCCCTCCCCCCATCCAACCATCATCCTTCCTCTGGCTTTCAATCTCAGCCCACCGCTAATTATTTTTTTTTTCGGATTATGAACGAGACTCAACTAGATCGGCGTCCATTAAGATTAATACAAAAGTAGCTCAGAACAAACAAAATTGCATAAAGTAGCGCATAGACTTTATATAAAAAAGTAGCACATTGGTGAAAAGTAGCGCACCCGCGGTATCATTGTCTTATAGAGGAGGTGTGTGGATTATGTGTGTGGATTATGTGTGTGTGTGGATTATGTGTGTGGATTATGTGTTTGGGTGAGGAATGTGTGTTTATGTGCGTGCACTTGTGGAATGGACAATATTTTTTTTTTGATATACCGGTAATAATATCTGTGAGAACAGAGGACATGACCGTGAAACTGGTGGATGGGTGGGGGTGACGGATGGGGGTGTCAGGGGTTGACCACCGTCGGATGGCCGGGGGGCAAGTAATATTCTTTCCCATAAACGTTTTTTTAACCGTCGCTACCCCATGGAGTTTTTTTTTTTTTGTGGGATCTTTTCATAAACCTGAAAACATTTCATTGTCTAAACAAAAACACCATTATTAACACAATAACCGGTTCTACAGCTACTTTAAAAGGAACAGGGTCTATTAATACGCATATTATTGGGTCCGGAGCTAATTATCGCAATGGGGGGGGGACTCCTACACAGGTGATATTAGAAGGTATTTAATTTTAGCATGTGACCTTTACCTCCCCTCAACCCCTTTGACACACACTACCCAATAAAAATCGTGCGGCCCACGGAGAAACTCTTTAGTGTCCAGCTGTGTGGTTAAACTGGACTCACGGTAGGAAGTCCGCGGCTAATACCGGCCTTTAGAACGAGAAAACATGCACTAAAACAATCTATAAAACTAATCATAGTCATAGATGTATGACTTGTGTTCTACTCAGTATGTGGGACCATTCTATAGCCCAAGTCACGTGACACGCCCTAAAAGTTTGCGGTCATGGTTATTCTTTACCGGTTATTGTCAAGAAGACGCTACAGTAGTGTGAATGTGGTGTAGAGCTCCTATGGTAAGTTTCGGCTGGATGTCTCCCAAGAGAGATAAGACGGGCGCATTCAAGATAAGACACACATTGTTTGAATTTATTTATTAACTTCAACAACAGATGGACAAAGTAGTGTCCAGTTTCCTGATGATGGACACATTCATATACAATAATTTTGACTACTGTTCCTTGCCTTGACAACAGAAGATCGACTCAAAACAGTTTTCCGTTTTTATATATATATATACCGGATTTTCCCGATGTTTTTTTTTAAATGTATCTCTCTTCTAGTGCTTGTGTCTTGTTTAACTGATTACTGTATGTTTCGGCCGAATACAGAACTACACAATGATGTTCCACACTGTATTGTGACTGTAATGGCACCCTGTCTACGCCACAAGTAAAAAAAAACATGCACCATCACACCCCTCCCCCCCCATACCCCAAATCGCATCCATCTTATGTTTTATGACATAAAGCTCGGACTGGCCTTCTCTCCATCTTTCTTTCCTTGCACGTGCGTGCGGGAGTACAGGGCAGGAGTGAGCGAGTGTTGATCTTTTTCTATCACTCCCTCTTACCCCCAGCTACCCCCCTCCCCCCTCCCGCCTCTTCTTCCTTTCCCTATTAAAACAGAAGATTGAATATTAATGTCATTCTTGGCAGCCATTTTTATCGATAATTGGTCCCTCTGAGATTTCTTTTCTTTTTTTATAATGGATGAAAGAGGTAGAGAGAACAGAACTGAGTTCGTTATGACCTGAATCTCTGTTTCGGACACTGGGCCCAGTCTAGCTTGGCAACCTAAATAAGTCAGTCTCTGTGTCAATCGGTATCTGTGTGTCTGTCTATTTGCCTGTCTTTCTGTCTGTCTGTCTATGTATCTATGTATCTATGTATCTATGTATCTATGTATCTATGTATCTATCTATCTATCTATCTATCTATCTATCTATCTATCTATCTATCTATCTATCTATCTATCTATCTATCTATCTATCTATCTATCTATCTATCTATCTATCTATCTATCTATCTATATCAGACAAAGGACTATCTAGTTCTCAAAAAAAAAATATATATTAAAGTCAATGGACCATAAATCTTTATAAGGTTCGAATCCAGTGGACGTCAATCACTTTATTTTCGTAGGCGTAACATCTCATGTTGTACAAGTACGACCTGTTTCATTATGTGTTGTATGGGTAAGTATGCTGTGATAAACCTCATGCTTAGGTGACCAATGATTCGAAGCAGTATTCAGACATAAAATTGTCATCCACCTAAATGACACTTCAAATTTCAACACACCAACACAGTTACCTTGATCACATGGCCACATAATAATACAGAAACATAAATGGTGAAACAAAAGATCGCAAAATAAAAAAAAAAAATTAAAAGTTTTCAATGAAAAAGGCGAAAAAAAAATAAAAAAAATAAAATGGACGACATCAACGGAGAGAGAGCAGGTGTCGTCTGCTAGCCAAAGGAAGTTATTAAGACCTCCCCTCCATCGTTCACTCTTTCACTCCCATCATTCATTCTATTCCTCCTCCTGACAGACTCCCCCCCCCCACCACCAATTTCCCATACCCGGGTCTCAATGACCACTGTCCATCTATATGTCCACTGAGATTATCAACGGTCTAGAAACCCGCTGTCTAGAAACGTCTTTATTTTTTTCCCCATGCAGCATGTATTTTTATGGATACAGTTAAATACATAAATATACATAATGTATTAAAAATATTTACATAACATGGCTGAAGGCTAAATTTGATTGAAAAGAGAAAAATATGAAGCACTGGATCAAAAAAAACAACAAAACAAATAAATTTAATCTAAATAAAAACACATCATAGAAATTTCATTAAAATTTTCATCTAATATTAAATTACAGGCCAAAAATGAAATGAAAATAAAAACTTCAATTATATCGGATAGTTTCTTAATCTTCAGTTTGCATTTTTTTTTAAATCGAACGTTGACAAATTAAAAAAGATAATAATGAAAATATATAAAACAAAATAAAAAATTGAAATCTTAGTCAAAAACCTTTTTTTTTTTTAAATTTTATTTTAAAATGATTATTTTATATTATAATATATATATTATTTTTATTTTTTTTTTTTTACATTTTACAGAAATACAATATATAATTAGTTTCTTTTAATTGGTAATCTAAGATAAGGGAGTTAAGAAAAAAAAAGAGAAAGATAAGCCGCGGACTGCGGTCTGACAAAAAAAATACCAAACTGTTCGCGTCTATAACAACTATTAGCAAAGGTCAAATGTCACTATGGCAAACTCTCAAATTTATGATTATTTTTTTTTTCTTTATCGGTATAATTAAATATTGTACTTTCACAATTTTTTTCTTTAAATATTATCTTGTTAAGTTTTATTAATATTTGGTCCGTTGAAGGTGAATACATCATCTTGTATTAAAAATTCTATTTATAAAGTCAATGTAAGGAAGAGATGTTCACATATTAATCATATCAAATTTAAACCTATTTTTCTGAATCGCTTAATTCAACCCGCCGCGGCCCCTCCGAGTACGGAGTGGAGTGGGGCGGGGGGGGGGGACCGCGGAAGGCATAGGTTGGTGGATGGAATGGCAGTAGTTTCAGCCCCGTAGCGTGAAAATTCTACAGCGGGGGCCAGGCCAATAGCAGGTGGGTAGGGGGCAGGAAATTAATGTTACTAATTAGGGCAAACAAGCAGGGGGGAGCAGACAAAACGCAGGGGGGGCGGCCCCCCAGGCACTCCCTCACGCTGCGGGCCTGAGTGGTTTGAACCCGTGACGTAAAGCATGCAGATTAGGCTCACAGCCAGTGTCGTGGACGTCAGTGTGTACTGTAGAGCTGTGCGTTTACATGGGCGTCTTTCCTTTTGGCCTTATCGGCGTCCCATCCCATAAACAGGTTACTAGGGGGGTGGTAGGTGCCCGCTCCAGAAACCCTGCTCACGCCCCTGAGCTTGGCGATTTCCGACAAGTCGATTGTTTACCACCTACTTGAGCTGCCACAATAAATAAATAAATACCGTAAAACAGCGCGTTTAAAAGATCCAACTAAATAATCGTCAGGTAAATAACGAGATATTCAATTCAGTCTACACCATTAGCAAAAAAACAACAACAACATAACAATATAATTTTAAAACGTTACAAATAAAAACAGTGTCAGGATCGGTAACTAGTGAGTTTAATTATTTAAAAAAAAGGTATTATCTGCTCCTGAATTTAATACGACCATTTGAAATCTAATATCGCAATATGAAACTTTACAACCTATTTTCATTCTACAATGTTTTCTATCATTTGGAAGAATATCTGTGACAGAAAACAAAAGAGTTAGCATTATAAACAAACTCCGTTTCTCATCTAATGACATGTCATAGTTAGAAACAGATATTTTGATTATAATGTTATATGTCATTAAAATGTTATTGAGAGCCTGTTTTGTTTTGTTATTATTTTTGTTATTCGGTATTAAGACTCATCCAGTCTATCTTGGATTCCCCGAGGCGCTGTCTCTTCCCTGCTTTAGAACGCCCCTTCCCTCCCCCCCCCACCCCTTCAGGTGTCGACAGTGTCGGATCACGGGTTATAGTGATGCCCGTGTCAGAAATTCAAACCCCGAGGAGGGAGACAAAGGTTTCATTCTTACACGTCCTTCATAAACAATTCATGACGTGTTTTAAAATTTCAAACTAGGAGAATCATACAAAGGTGAATCATTGCAATAGGGGGGGGGGGGTAATGAAGAAACATTAACGACTTTTTTGGGAGAAGAGGCGACCAG
Organism: Bulinus truncatus; assembly: GCA_021962125.1. Lineage (NCBI taxonomy): Eukaryota > Metazoa > Mollusca > Gastropoda > Planorbidae > Bulinus > Bulinus truncatus. Next base: position 2,263,585 of record JAGDYQ010000072.1, on the reverse strand, counting down.
GGGAAACGGCCCCTGGCCCCACACAAAAAGGGCCCGGTCCTAGAAACTATTAAATACGATACGATATATAGAGTTAAGATTCTAGGTCTCGCAGCTGACACTAGCTATCGATTCTGCGCTTCCAACATAAGGTCTTATGTTAAGACAACATTATATAGAAGACAGGTAATGTAGACAAAGATAAATATAAACAAGCAATTAAGCCTGTTCCATTCTGGACACAGGACGAGTTAGCGCATTTTCATGTTATGTATCAGTACGTTTGTTAGCTTTCAATAAATATTTGTAAATTTTGGAAATGTTTATAAATGCATATATCTGTAAAAAAATATTATAAAGACGTTTCTTCATATTTAAAAAAAAAATATTTTCTCTTAAATCTAACTACAAGTGGTTTGTGGTTACTGAAATAGGACTCATAATTGAAAACATTCGAAATTGTAGTCATTTAATCGTCTGAAAACTTCGTCAATTGTTGCATAGCTCTGATACTTTCAATTAAGTGAAGCTTACTATTTCATTTGATGAGTTTCTTAATAAATCTTGGTGAAACTACGTGCTGCAGTATTTCGCATCAAATGAATGGGTTATTGAACGTACAAGGTGTAGAATGGGGCCATATATATAATATATAAGCCCCTTAGGAGCCCTGAAGCCCGGCCCTCAGAGGTCCTATCGCGAAATGAACTTTTGATGTACACATGGCAGGCCAAGACCTACAAAATGATATATACATCATGGGTCTAGGACTTATGGTTGCTGACATATAGGGCGCTCCATTATTAATATAGCTTATATAGTAAAAAACGATACTTTATAAGGCCCCTTTTACGGCCCTGAAAGGTCAGATCGCGAAATGGAAAAAAGTCATTTCTTGGCAGGCCAAGACCTACAAAATGATATATACATCATGGGTCTAGGACTTATGGTTGTTGAGATCTGGGTGATGACAGACAGACAGACAGACAAAACGGGGACAATAGAGCATTTTTTTTCGAAAATGCTCTCAAAAAATAGACATTCTCAGTTATCGAACTTCTATGGAACAGATAATATCTGGACGACTTAATGAATTTAAATATGACACTAAATTATGGGATATTATTCAAATTGAACGAAAGAAGGAAGGGTTACTTGCTATACCACTAATAACATTTCGTAAGTTGTTATTACTTCGTGTCAAATTTCTACAGTTGCTAATTTATTGTTTAGAAAATGAGCTTACAATATTAAAACATGTGCGCTAGTGGATGGCAGACGAATTTATCGCGAGCCGCGTACTAAATTTAGGTGCAATACAAGGTATGTATTATTCTTATTCAATTTCTCACTTGTGTTTCAAAACGAAACGTTTGTTAAATCTGCCAAGTAAACTGTGAAAAGGCTCCATATCAAACTTAAATATGCTGTTATCTAGTTTTTTTTTCTTTGGGAGCTGGGTCGCCAAAAAAAAAAAACAAATTGACTTAGTGTGTCCAGTAACGTAAGAGTGCGAGAACCACTGAATGAATGTGTGATGTGTTTGATCTATGTGATGAAGGGTATCGAGATGGTGATCGATGATAAGCTCAGTAAAGGATTTATCTGTTTTGCACCAGTGATACATTGAGTGTTACAATGAGTGCTACATTGAGTGTTACATTGAGTGTTACAATGAGTGCTACAATGAGTGCTACAATGAGTGCTACATTGAGTGCTACAATGAGTGTTACATTGAGTGCTACAATGAGCAGTGGCGCAACCAGTTTGACAGTCTTTGTAGTAACTTTATATAGTAAAATATGTATTGATGATTTGGTCTGGGGGGGGAGACTGAAGCCCCCCCTGCCCCCCCCCCTGGTTGCGCCACTGACAATGAGTGCTACATTGAGTGCTACATTGAGTGCTACATTGAGTGCTACATTGTATTACATCAAAAAAGCACATACAAAATAACAGTGACATGTATACGTAAAATGTGGTATCGTTTTATAAATATCGTGCACAAAGAATCTTAAAAACCAAATCGATGCTTAAGTGATAAATAAACAATTACATTTAGGCAAAACCTTTTCCCTCTTACGAACTTATAATTATACGTCATTTCCCAGTACCCGACTATCAACAATGTCAGACATACACAGGTAGTCTGTACACATGGATTAACACATTCAAAAATATACTACAAAAACAAAATCGTTCAAATAATCGAATATCAAATATAAACGGCAATCTTCTAGTCTGCTGCGATACACGGAAAAAATAAATCACCACCAGCAGACGATAACCTACAGTAATCGATTGCGTGATTCCTGAGTAGTCGGTAACATTTTTTTTTAGATAACTACTTGAGTACAATTTTCACGTCAAAAGTTTTTTTCTTGTTTTTCAAAAATATAATGGTTGTTTTGAAGGATGAAGCAGCCGCCGCCCTACATGATGAAGTCAGGTAACAAGTTCACCATTAAAACTTTTTTCTAACACAAATGAAGTAATTAGACTTATGGATCTAATTATTCACGTGACCTTATTGTAGCCAACAGAGTGTGAAAGGTGAAGGCTTTTCATGATAGAATAAATAAAAAATAGCTGATGCATAATCCTGACACTTCCGGTTTCATATAGAAAGTAATAATGTATTGACATTAATCGGAGTTCTAATGATAGGCTAATCTATGGTGACGTGTATTCTAATTATAGTCCAATCTATGGTGACGTAGTTTTTTTTATTTAGACCGCTGAATGATTCTGAGAGGCAACCGACGTGGCATTAAGGGAAGACGGCAGGTGCCTTGGGGGTGTCGCACGAATGGAGCGCTTAATGGAGCCCAATCTCGATGGCACTGGTTACCTTGACGGGGCAGGTGACTCAGCGGCGCCGAGCGCAGTGACCTTCATTGTGAGAGTGAAAGGTTCGAGACCTCAACTCCGACAATTGGCCGTATGGTGCCTCCGTGGACACTGCTAATGTTTCGGATTGGGGGCTGTCTTTTAAGAATTGTCATTCCTCTGCCCCCCCCCCGGGAGCAAACCAGTAGGGTGGGGACCAAACGACAACCACTCACACAAAATGAAAAAAAAAGTTCAAATCCAATTCGATGTAACGTCAATAACGCTCATACTGCTGATCTTGTCTACAACCCTTTGATGACATTGAATAGTTTCATCCTGATGCCACGAAGACCCAAGGTACGGCTTTACCTCAGGGTTTGAATCACTCATTCCTAGTTTTTAATTTGCGTGAAATTTGCGAATCGGTGAGTTGTTTGGTTTTATTGAACTTCTTAACATTTTTGTTAGTTATTTGAGTGGAATAAGAAGAATGTTTAGCTCGTTGGTGATCACCATTTACCTTCCATTGATCTCTTGATCCATGTGTACACTCACCACAGGAAACAGTATGGCACTACCTTCAATGACCTTATTTAACTTTCACGGGTTGAAACTGAGACATTTGGGGGTTTGGGGGGGAGTATGCGAAAAAGAGATTACCTGGGTCCACATTAACACCAGATTTAACTTGATTTACACTTTTTTTTAGGGGGGGGGGGTTGGAGGGGGTGGGGGTCGATTGGTTACGGTGGTGGACTTAAGTGGTCGCCTGTCCAGATATGACGGTTTTTTTTTCGCGTCAATGGTAGAGAGATGAGCCTAGCCCTATCACTGCCAGGAATGTCAAAGTAACAACGTTACTTGAAAAGTGTCAAGATGGAGATATGATAAAATGTCAACAATACGTCAACAGAATGTCAAGAAAATGTCAACAAATGTACATTTACGTTATTTTTCTTCAGCTTCATTCACACACACAAAAAATAACCATACAACAATAGTCCTGGATAGGGGAGATAATAAGTAAACAATAGCCCCTGGATAGGGGAGGTAATAAGTTAAAAAAAATGAAAATAGAATGTGTATAAGAAGAAAAAAAAGTGATGAAAAGGGGAGATAATTAAAGTCTTCTCTTGACAAAAAGATAAAACAATTTATAACAACAACGACATACGGGCGGGGGTGGTGGAGGAAGCAAGAAGTAAGGAAGGAGAGTTCAAACTTCAGACGCACAGGACGAGGAGGGATAATTGAGATGCCGCTGTACAGTGGTATCCAGTGGCTGCATTTCTGTGATGTCTTGCATCCTCAGGATATACGTGTGTGTATGTGTGTGTGTGTGTGGTGCCTGCTGTGTGATCATATATCACATGTATGTGCTAGTTGGATGGGGAAGGAGGGAGGGAGGGAACGGAGATGGGGCGGGGGTGGGGGAAGGCGTCAGATATGTGAGGATGGAGCGAGGGAACTGGGCCTGAAGTGTGGATGGTGGTCGGAGTGAGTTGTTGTTGTTTTGTTTCATAGTTTTCTTTACAAAAAGACGACAAAAAAGAAAAAAAGAAGACCGGAAGTGAAAGCAAACAGCTTAATGAGCAGCATCTGTTTTCAAAAGGACAAGCTGGACGCTGCCACCATCAGACGGACTTGATTTCAGGTGATGAAATCATAGAGACCCCCCCTACTTCAGGGAAGGGAAGCAATGGTGAAATAATCACAGCCTGTGTTGAAGTAATATTAACTTAATTTAAAAAAAAAAAACAGACAGGAAGAAAACCGAAATGAATGTCTTGAATTAAATAACTCAAAGCTAACTTACAACTGCTGAAAGGAGTCTTACGGTACAATAAAAAGACTTTGGGTTGAAAGAGGTCAATAAAACATTTCGCAAGACGATTACATATGTTAAGATCTATAATAATAATAATAATAATAATATTCTACGGCCGATGTTTTCCCGAGTCAAGGGCGTATTCTTGGAAACAGCAAGTAAAATATAAAAGGTAGACATTCACCGACGGCAAAACATTTTTTGGGAATGTAGGCAAAAAATGTGTTTATCATCAAGCACCATGCAGTGGATCTTAAACAGTTACGCTTGGCAACATGACATACAATGACGTGAGTTCTAGCTACGCCGCTCACCATAAACAAATAAAATCAAATAAAAACGTCATCAAATGTAAATACTTCCTCTTTTAGTTTGCAGAACAGACTGAATTTTTTTAGTTCTTTGTTTTTTTTTGTTTATTGTTTTAAACAATTTGAGAAATCGTCTTGCAATCATGCATAGATAGTTTATTGATCATTTAGTTATGAATTTTCTGTTTTGATCGCGACCCGTGTGAAACGAGTGTCCAGTAAGTCTAGACTATATATACACTTCGAGAGTCACTGCCAAATACACGTCAGCTAAAATAAACGTTTATTGCCCAATGAGACTTTTTCTTTACTCGTTATTATTGGTGCACTTTGTTTACTTTATAATTTCACGCACTTTTCATTAAATGTACATGTCATTTGAATACATGGAGATGTTTGTGATTTCATGCTACGAACTTGTCATTAGATGTACATGTCAGTTGAATGCATGGAGATGTTTGTGCTTTCATGCTACGAACTTGTCATTTAATGTACATGTCATTTGAATGCATGGAGATGTTTGTGCTTTCATGCTACGAACTTGTCATTAAATGTACATGTCATAAATTTAATCGCATATTTTTATTTTTTTTATTTTCTTCAAATAATCAACATAACTCAAACATTGTAAAAACTTAAATTTGTTGTTATAATGGATACACAGTTTTTTTTTTTTTTAAATTGTTCATCGCCGTTCAAGAATTTGACCATATACCCGGATACATTCACAAAGAGGAATCACGGAATGGCAACTGGCTCAGCATCTCTCAATTCTCAAGTTACAAACATTCGCCACCTTGACAGACACGGTTCTTTCAATCGGGGGGGGGGAAAGAGATAACAAAAAAATACTATAAACATCTACCCAGAAGTGCGATTAGTCAGAAGACGGTCCTGGTGATACATTCAACGACACGGTGATACGCCAGTCAGCGTGGGGGTGGGGGCATGAAGTGGAGGGGGGCAGAGGGAGACGGAGGTGTTGGATCTCCATTTCTGGGGAAGGATCGATTACATCAACAGTTGGCTATACAACACACACACACACACATATATATAAATATATATATATATATATATATATATATATATATATATATATATATTAGCAACGCAAAGAATTTTTTTTTTTTTGCGTATTTCTAGAAGCCATTTTAATGACTTTCCTACGAAATCAATCTTTCTCGTGTTCCATAAATGTTGCGGGAATCTCCGAAACATTATGACCTGTAATGTGGGTCGGTAAATGGACTCAGTGGCTCGTGAATATTGGGTGTGATATCTGGATGATTCCATTGTATATAGATTTAAAAATAATTTGAAAAAAATTAAAAAAAAAAATTGTGTGAAGAGGAAAGGGAGGGAAGGACAAAGTATTTGAAAGGTCAGTTGAGGTCATGTGAGAGAGGGGGGGTCTCATTAGGTAGTAGGAAGGGGGAGACAACATCTGCTGTACTGAACAGTACAATAGTACAACAGTACTCTGCAAGTGTAAAGAAGACGAGGTTGCTATGTCCGCCTGTACAAACCATCACAAATCCATGCGTTGAATAGAGGCAAAACTTCTCTATAAAAACAATTAATAAATAATAATTTATGATTTCACAGCTTCCCGGTTTCATAAATCGCCCCATTGTTATGGTGACATCACATAGTGCAAAAAAAAAATTAGAAGAAAGAAATATTACTCGACAATGATTCCCACATTGTTACCAAGTGAGTGAGCAATATTTCTTTCATCTCACAAAGTTTCGCTCACTCTTATTAAACTGGTTCACTTAATGGTGGCTGGCCTAGACATCTTGATGGGCGGCCTAGAAATTTTGTTTAGAAATCTCTTATCTTTTTAAATGTGTGTGTTTGTGTGTGTGTGTATGTGGGGAGGGAGTGGATACCACTCTGGAAATTATTATAGTGAGAGAGAATATTGGGGGAGGGGGGGCTTTTATGAGGTTGCGGGGTACCGCAACCATGGAGGACCCTGAAGGACAATGAGGATTCTGCGGATATACGTGTACTTTGGATATATTTGTCTATTTATCTCTTCAACGTAGTTTTTTTTTTCAAATTGTTACATTCTGTCTGTCACATTTTTGTTTATTAAATAATAAACAATACATGCATATATTTACATTTTTACCACCATATTCTACCCCCCACACACACACCCACCCATCTCCACAATTCAACACATCTTCTGTTTCTTTCTTTCTCTCTCTCTCTTTCTCTCTCCGTCTATGTTCGCCAACACTGTAATGTGACAAGATGGGGGAGACAGCAGCCACATTTCTCAGGGTGAGTAGGGAGATGTTTGATACCATCCACTCTCGAAGATCAAGACGGTGAACATAATCCAGTTTCTAAATGGATAACGTGAGAACCACGCCTCCGCCCGCACCCCAAACAAAAAAAATAAAACAAAAATCTTTGAAAACAAAATCAAATCCAAAAAGAAAAAAAAAATGAATACTACTCACACACCTTCTCTCTCTCTCTCTCCCTCTTTCTCTCTATCTCTTTTTTTTTTCCCCTCACATTGACAGACGGCATCCTTCCGCCATATTGCACATAACTGACCGTCAAGTCCTATTACTCTAATCCTTCTCGAAGAGTTAACGTTCCTAGCCCTTGGATTAGGAAAACATTATAAGAAAGAAGGGACAAAAATACAAAATGTTGTTGATGTGGTCCGTGATATTGTCTTCTCACACTCCCTCCTAGCGGACCCCCCCCCCCGCATCTCGTCCATTATGTTTTTTGGCTCTCTGACACTCACACCCCTAAACATCTTTTAACATGTTGTTTATTTCTCATTATTATCATTATTAATCCGGGCGGTGAGGGACACATTAGAAGAAAGCTTAAGGCTTTGAAAAACACTTAGGAATTTCAAAGCGTGAAAACCGTATTGTTGTTATACAGGCACGGCGGTCGTTGGATCAGGGCTGCGACCAGAATATCTAGCCCCCCCCCCCCTATAACTGACAAGCTCTGAAAACCAGTGCCCAAATTCTCCCCACTGACCCAGTTTCCTAACAGTAGGATTTTATTAAAAAGGTACTAAAATTCTATATAAATAATAGCGGTGTGGGTTCTGCGTTCAATCGAAAGTAAAGAATTTATACAAAAGTATTCCAGTGCAAAGGTTTTGCAGGGTACAGCTAGTAAAAATATATTTCCTTTGGCTTAGATCAAACAAAATATTTTCAAAAACGCAGTGGCTCCGGCACCAGCCAAAACCATTATATTAGGGTATAAGGAACATGGCATTTATAATTTTTTTTTTCAGAATTTTTTTTCAGGATTAGGGATAGGGTTAGGGATAGGGTTAGGGATAGGGTTAGGGATAGGGTTAGGGATAGGGTTAGGGTGTGGAGCAATATTATCTATGGCTGGTACCCGAAGTAAAAAAAATACGGGTTCTGTCAGGGACAGAACCGTAGCCAATCCGTTTCAAAAATGATATTTACACAAGAAAAGTGTGATCGGCAATATGGTTGAATTGTTTCATTTAATTCTTAATCCACACTTTTATTTAGTCTATTTTAATTTTTTTTATTTTATTTTTTTATTTCATATCTTATAGTGTCAAAAAGTATGTATCTTGTTTTAGGTCGTAGAGTTAAAATAAACAAATAAGCCGTGTACACAGTGTGATAACAAAAGACTAATATAATTTCTTTTGTGATATTGACTTATACTTTATATTCTTAATATTATAACACTTGAATTTGTTGGTGACGTTTATACGAAATTTTTTTTAAAAAAAAGCGCTCTACAACTTAAAAAAAAAAACTTCAGAATTTTTAAGGCACTATGGGGGACACAGGTACAAGGCGTCGGCGGCATTCAAACCCCCACCCCTTCAATATCGCCTTCACCGCTTTACGTCATCGTTACAACAGAAAGTGAGAGAAAACCACCCCACGTTAGTGTCGGCTCCAGATAGTCTTATTATACCCCACTACAGTGTCGGCTCCAGATAGTCTTATTATACCCCACGTTAGTGTCGGCTCCAGATAGTCTCACTATACCCCACGTTAGTGTCGGCTCCAGATAGTCTCACTATACCCCACTACAGTGTCGGCTCCAGATAGTCTTATTATACCCCACTACAGTGTCGGCTCCAGATAGTCTTATTATACCCCACGTTACTGTCGGCTCCAGATAGTCTCACTATACCCCACGTTAGTGTCGGCTCCAGATAGTCTCACTATACCCCACGTTAGTGTCGGCTCCAGATAGTCTTATTATACCCCACTACAGTGTCGGCTACAGATAGTCTTATTATACCCCACGTTAGTGTCGGCTCCAGATAGTCTCACTATACCCCACGTTAGTGTCGGCTCCAGATAGTCTCACTATACCCCACGTTAGTGTCGGCTCCAGATAGTCTTATTATACCCCACTACAGTGTCGGCTCCAGATAGTCTTATTATACCCCACGTTAGTGTCGGCTCCAGATAGTCTCACTATACCCCACTACAGTGTCGGCTCCAGATAGTCTCACTATACCCCACGTTAGTGTCGGCTCCAGATAGTCTTATTATACCCCACTACAGTGTCGGCTTCAGATAGTCTTATTATACCCCACGTTAGTGTCGGCTCCAGATAGTCTCACTATACCCCACTACAGTGTCGGCTCCAGATAGTCTCACTATACCCCACGTTAGTGTCGGCTCCAGATAGTCTTATTATACCCCACTACAGTGTCGGCTCCAGATAGTCTTATTATACCCCACGTTAGTGTCGGCTCCAGATAGTCTCACTATACCCCACTACAGTGTCGGCTCCAGATAGTCTCACTATACCCCACGTTAGTGTCGGCTCCAGATAGTCTTATTATACCCCACTACAGTGTCGGCTCCAGATAGTCTTATTATACCCCACGTTAGTGTCGGCTCCAGATAGTCTCACTATACCCCACTACAGTGTCGGCTCCAGATAGTCTCACTATACCCCACGTTAGTGTCGGCTCCAGATAGTCTTATTATACCCCACTACAGTGTCGGCTCCAGATAGTCTTATTATACCCCACTACAGTGTCGGCTCCAGATAGTCTCACTATACCCCACTACAGTGTCGGCTCCAGATAGTCTCACTATACCCCACTACAGTGTCGGCTCCAGATAGTCTCACTATACCCCACTACAGTGTCGGCTCCAGATAGTCTCACTATACCCCACTACAGTGTCGGCTCCAGATAGTCTCACTATACCCCACTACAGTGTCGGCTCCAGATAGTCTCACTATACCCCACTACAGTGTCGGCTCCAGATAGTCTCACTTTACCCCACTACAGTGTCGGCTCCAGATAGTCTCACTATACCCCACTACAGTGTCGGCTCCAGATAGTCTCACTATACCCCACTACAGTGTCGGCTCCAGATAGTCTCACTATACCCCACCATAGAACCCTAATAATCAATGAAAATCAGCTCCCCCCTCTCCCCACCAAATCAAATGAAAGGCTGTTTTACAGCAGACTGAAAAAGAGCCAGGGCCCCAGAGAAGTGTTCTGTTTATTTCCCTGTTCCCGCGGCGGCCCTAAAGTTATAGTTGGACACACATGGAGTAAAACTCATTAAAGGAAACATTTTTTTTAAAAAAAATGTGTGTGTTTTATTTTTGTTCAATTTAAAATTTGAGAACCACTCAAAGAGTGTGAGGATAGCTGCATTTGATTTTTTTTTTTTTCGGGATGACATCCGAATTCATCTGATAGTGTTACAGTTACCACACTCAGTTCACAGTTGACTGCAGCAAATAATTTCACTCGACGGTGGAGAGCGAACAAGGCCCTCAACTCGACAGGAAGAAACAGGATATTCAGACAAGTCACATCTGCTTAGCCCTTCGGTGTGTCAGATTCCCCCCCCCCCCCGCCCACTTCCCCATTCTCCCGCCCGATTAGCTGCTGCATCCTACACGAGAATACAGAAGTCGCGCGCGCAAAGACCCATACGCATTTTTTTCCGACGCCCCATAGATCTACTCAATCATAGGCAATGCTGAATTGTTTTCATCTCACCCGCAAATAATACGCAGTATATTCAAGAAGGTAAATATAATGTTTAAAGCTGGGTGGGCTTGGATACTTTCACCAGTCAGGACCTGAATAGATACCTTGGTTTTTTTTACCGAGGATCGAGCCCGAACCCAGGAGCCTCAAGTCGACAGTCGAGCATCTACACCACTCGACCATCTGTCACAATTATTCAAGTAGGTACCGAGGTTTAAACAAACATTTTTTTTTCTTACCAAAATTGTAAGACTATCAAGTATTTAAAAAGAAGTTAAGTTCCCATAAAGGCAAAAGGACAGATAAAGTGTAGAATTCGTCTATTTCTGACGCCAGAACGTACAAAGGGATTGTGTGGTAAGCACCAAGCCTAGCCTCCTTTACTTCCAGCAACTTTAAAAGTCAGGTAGAGACAACAATGTAAATAACCTATAAATTAAGTGTAGGTAACACGAGAACTTTGTAAAAGTCTCAAATTACATGTTGTATTTAAATATTCAATTAAACTAAAAGATACACAAGTATAAACTAGGTCTAATTTAATGACATCGTATAAATGTAACAGAGAGAGAGAGAGAGAGAGAGAGAGAGAGAGAGAGAGAGAGAGAAACAAACTGAAGAAAAAATACGTAAGAAACTGGATATGATATAATTACACACGATAGAGTTACACTGGAAGTAATATTACAGATTACATAGAGATAAAGTAAGGAGATATTCTTACATTACAGAAAATGATGTACGGCAGATACACGTGTTACCGCTGTAGAGAGAACCGCGATTAGGAAAGGGGGGGGGGGAAGGGGACCAGACAAATGTCCACAGGCCCCGAGCTAAGAACCTAAACCAAGGATGGTCACCCTTAGGGCATTAAAAGTAGTCAGAGACTTGAATATGGTGTCGCTTTAGGCCTGAAATATTTAAAAAAAAACAACAATATGTATGTGTCTGTCTATCTGTAAATATGTCTGTCATCCTATCTATCAATCAATCTATGAATCTATCTTTCTCTCTCTCTCAACGTTTAAACATGAGTTAAATGGGCATGTAAACTGATTTCTTTCCCTACGATGGACATCCGGTGCGACGTACATGGTCAGTTAGCCTGTTGTGAGTTCTCGGAAAGGCGGTCCATTATTTTTTTTTTAGTGTGGCATTACCAACCAAAAAAAAAAAATAACGGGTTAAGACTGTTTTGTCCTTTATACAACAGATACGACACAAACACTTTACAAATGTTTATCGATAAAAAAAAGAAATATAAGAATAACAGGGGTATAAGCTGAAGTATTTATCAAGTTGAATTGGTTTCCAATGACGGCTTTAATTTTCTGATTCCATTCAGTCATGTCCAAAAGCAAAAGATGACTGCACAGCGATTGGCGAGAGTTGAGTACAAAGAGTCGTGTGCCCCACATGACTGTGAGCTGACAGTCAAGACATATCCTCAACGTTATATACAAAAACACGTCAAATCTATGACATCCATACCCCCACCGGGTGCAACAAAAATATTATAAATGAGAATTGAATCACTGCTGGAGGCTAACAAATAAAAACAGAAAAAACAAGTGCTAAAATATGGTATTCATAAATTGAATAAGGATTGTTATTTATTACATTTATTTAAACTGAGCGGACAAAAATTTTAAAAAAATCAAATAATCGTGTGTATGCTAATTAATGTGAAATAACACAAACACGCTGTCAAACACACAAACAAACAAAAAATCTCTTTGATTTTTTTTTGGGCTGTGTAGAGATAAATGTTATTCTTAGACTTTGTAGTAAAACAGAAATAGAGATTAGGTTAATAGTAAAAAGAACTAATTTAAAACAACAATAATTGTTCAAGTCACGTCATTACTTCAGGAAACATAACTCGATAATAAAATACAAGAGTTACGGTTAATTGGGTTTTTTTTAATGAATTTCTTTTATATATATATATATATATATATATATATATATATATATATATATATATATATATATATATTGTCGATCGAAGGCGTACAGCGAGAGCTTTTAATTAGTTTAATGAAGAAATCACGAGTACACTGTTGTCTTCTCAGGTAGAAGGTAAAGAATACAACATAGGCAGTTAGAGGGAAAGTCAACAGACAACGTAGGCAGTTAGAGGGGAAGTCAACAGACAACGTAGGCAGTTAGAGGGGAAGTCAACAGACAACGTAGGCAGTTTAGAGGGAAAGTCAACAGACAACGTAGGCAGTTAGAGGGGACGTCAACACACAACGTAGACAGTTAGAGGGGAAGTCAACCGACAACGTAGGCAGTTAGAGGGGAAGTCAACAGACAACGTAGGCAGTTAGAGGGGAAGTCAACAGACAACGTAGGCAGTTTAGAGGGAAAGTCAACAGACAACGTAGGCAGTTAGAGGGGACGTCAACACACAACGTAGACAGTTAGAGGGGAAGTCAACCGACAACGTAGGCAGTTAGAGGGGAAGTCAACAGACAACGTAGGCAGTTTAGAGGGAAAGTCAACAGACAACGTAGGCAGTTAGAGGGGAAGTCAACAGACAACGTTGGCAGTTAGAGGGGAAGTCAACAGACAACGTAGGCAGTTAGAGGGGAAGTCAACAGACAACGTAGGCAGTTAGAGGGGAAGTCAACAGACAACGTAGGCAGTTAAAGGGGAAGTCAACAGACAACGTAGGCTTTCAAAATATCAAGTTTCTCCCAGGTTAATAGGACATCAGGGCAGGTAATAATCAATAATCCACATTACAGATTGAAGAAAACGTGAAACAGTTTTTTCGATCATTTCTTCCCGTTTCATTCCATCAAATCAAACAACTAACTGGCGATCTAATTGTTTGAAATGTAAATGAATTTTTAGTTTTTTTGTTGCTTTGTTTTTAATTCTCATAAAAAAAGCAAACAACGAAACTGATGTAAAAACCAAAAAAAAAAACAACCAATTTCGTGTCTAAAAAAACCAAGCTCAAATCTAAAAAAACCCAAGCTCATGTCTAAAAAAAGTGAGCAGTTAATATATCAGCGGGCTGTATAATTAGGTCAATGATATGCCTGGAAACGAAACACCGTTAGTTCTAATTATCTCCTCCGACATGTGTATCACACAAAATTACACAACTTAAAAAAAATACAAACAGACAATTAAATTAGCTAATTTTTTTTTTGGTTGAAGATATGGGTTTTTTTTTTTTTGTTTTAAAAGATATGTTATTTTTTTTTAAAATATGTTTTTTTTTTTTAAAAGGTTGGTAGTGGCTGTTAATACGTTTAATGTTTTAAATTTCAGGCACGTTCTTTCACAATGTCTCCATTAATTAGGTCATGAAGTAAATGTTGATAATGATTCTCATTTTTCTTTTAAATTTCACAACTAAACATTTCAAATGAATAACAAGCGAACCCCCCCCCCCACCCCATCATCCTCCTCCTCCCCCTCTTTTTCTTATGACTCCCTATGTACATTTGTCGCCAGTGGCGTAGTGAAGGGCGGGGGGGGGGGCAAGAGAGGGGACATCATGCCCCGGGCGCTACTCAAAAAGGGGGCGGCAAATGGTATATTTTATATTTTACATATAATATTATATGGGTTTCGCATTTGAGGGGGTGGGGTGGATAGACGGACGCAAAAAAGGTATTGTGCCCCGGGCGAAAGTTAAGCTCGCTACGCCACTGTTTGTCATGGGTCCTCAAATTTACGTTTCCCAAGGGATCTCAAACAAAACTTTTGGCAAAGACACCCTTTAAAAAAATAAACAACGTCTGAATGGTTCTGTGTACGCTCAATGTCCATATTGACTGTCACACACAATCAAAGCCACTGCGAATTCATGATAACATAGCAACAACAACAACAACAACAAAAAGAAATGAAAAAATAATACTGGAAATAATTAATTAACAAAAAAAAAACAATAACTTAAATACAAAAAAAAAATATCAGCTTAAGCAAATAAAACAACTGTTTTCTATTACCGGGGGGGTGGGGGGAAGGGGGCTGGAAATAATGAAGAGAACAGTCCAGGTTCAAGTTGAATTCTTCAATTAGATATGGGTCACGTGACAGTGTACATTGGTAATGTCCCAGTCCACTGTCTTGCAGTCACAAAGAATTACGTCTTGTCCTGAACAAACTGTTGACAACATTATTGTTATGTCACACTATTATCTCATGATACCTCATCAATATCTACCGTCATTCTCTCTTTATACCTCCCTCTCTCTCTCTCTCTCTCTCTCTCTCTCTCTCTTGTTTACTTACAATTTGTATCTAAGTTTCTTATGTCATCTTTCCAATGGTCAAATTACCTTTTTTTTTTAAAAAAAAAATTTTAATCTCACAATTTCATTAGCGTTTTAAATTATTTTTTTGTTACAGTAAAAACTTCACACAAGCACGCACGCACGCACGCACACACACACACACGCACGGACACGCACGCAAGCACACACACACACGCACGCACGCACACACACACACACACGCACACACACACTGATTTTACATTCGTAATAAAAACTTCAACTTTTAAAATGAACTTTAATTTTAGTTTTATTTTGATGATGACATTTACTCGAACGTTGTCAATGTAAACAACAAATGAATTCTGAGCCTGGTATTCCAGTGGGCCCATAAACCTGGTATTCCAGTGGGCCCATGAGCCTGGTATTCCAGTGGGCCTGTGAGCCCGGTATTCCAGTGGGCCCGTGAGCCCCGTATTCCAGTGGGTCTGTGAGCCCGGTATTCCAGTGGGCCCGTGAGCCCGGTATTCCAGTGGGCCCATGAGCCTGGTATTCCAGTGGGCCTGTGAGCCTATAATGCATAATTAATATAAATATGATTTATATAACATAACATATCAGAAATGTCTCTACACAGTGTTCTAGTTCTATACTGTACATGTATTACTTAAACTGTTAACATATCGTCATTTTATATTGGAACCAAATGCAAATCACGGAATTTAAAAAAAAAAAAAAAAAAAAGTTTTATTAATATGGTTTAGACTTGAAATATAACACTTCATTTTAGTTTTTTTAACTGGTCCATGTTTTTTTGTTCTTCCGTCACCTTCCCTGAGAGGGAGATATTCAACACGTCAGGTGAACATACTTTAAAGCTGTGTGAAACCCCGCTCACCACAACACATATTAATAAAGTGGCACCATTAATGACTTATTAATAAAGTGGCACCATTAATGACTATTAATAAAGTGGCACCATTAATGACTATTCATAATGTGGCACGATTAATGACTATTCATAATAATAAAGTGACACCATCAATGACTATCAATATCTTCAATTTTACAAATAGATATACACAATAGCCCACAACAACACATTCTGGATTCTTTAAGATAACCAATAATTAATATTTCATCTGCAATTAGTGATTGATGTTTTAGACTCAAACCCAACATTTTGAAACAATATCTAACAGGCAATGAGATATAGACATTCTAGAGATTGTGTTACATTTTTAACATTCTAGAGATTGTGTTACATTTTTAAACATTCTAGAGATTGTGTTACATTTTTAACATTCTAGAGATTGTGTTACATTTTTAACATTCTAGAGATTGTGGGGGGGGGGGCTGGGGAGGACTTAAGGCCTTACTTCAAAATAGCCCCTTCAAGTATTAATTCTTATTAAATCCCATTCTATGATTGTCCCAACAACAACCTCTATTCAGCCCGCCCCCTATCCCCAACCTATCTTTTAAGTCTGTCTCTGGGGCCCCTATCCCCAACATATCGTTAAGTCTGTTTCTGGGGCCCCTATCCCCAACATATCGTTAAGTCTCTCTATAGGGCCCCAATATCCCCAACCTATCTTTTAAGTCTGTCTCTGGGGCCCCTATCCCCAACATATCGTTAAGTCTCTCTATAGGGCCCCAATATCCCCAACCTATCTTTTAAGTCTGTCTCTGGGGCCCCTATCCCCAACATATCGTTAAGTCTGTTTCTGGGGCCCCTATCCCCAACATATCGATAAGTCTGTCTCTGGGGCCCCTATCCCCAACATATCGTTAAGTCTGTCTCTGGGGCCCCTATCCCCAACATATCGTTAAGTCCTTTTCTAGGCCCCTCTAAAACCTAAGACCGTCTCTGAAAATTATCTGCTTTCGAACTGTGATTTAAAAGTAAAAAGTACTAATCTTAAGTTACTTATGTCATCGTGTTTATCCCGAAAATTCCTTGTTTGAACTAATCAGCCAATGAGCTCTTGTATTTACACATATTTTTTTTTATCTGTCTGTTAAATATAATTACAAGCATGGACAAATGCTGCTAAGGAATTTCACCTTCTTTCAACTCGAAGTCAAAATATTCTTAACGTTTGGTCAACACTATTGTATAGAGTCACAAGAGCTTGACCAGTCATGCATTTTGTATCTGACGCCCTCACTCCCATCCCACCCCACCCCCCCCCTTTTCCACCCATCTACCTCGATATGTGCCCATAATGTCATTAAATTTTTAATTGTCCACTTGAAAGTTCAACTTCATTAACAAAACATTTGGTCATAAAAATACACAAAGTGACCTGTAGGTCACACTTGGATGACATCGCCCTGGTCGAGACGGATGCAAGGTAAACAGGTAACAGGTCTAAAAAAACATAACGGGCAATGAGCCGTGGGGTCACATTAGTACACGGTAGGTTGGAACTCAAGTGGAAATGGTGTGTAAGTGTGTATGCTGTGTGCTGAGTGTCTGTGTGTGTATGCTAGCGTGTATGTGTATGTGAGAGGGTAAAGAGCGCATATAGCGGCCGCCATAAAGTGGACATGACTTTTGTAGATTCCAAAGAGATAAAGCGCATTTAGATGCATAATGAAAGTAAACATGACTTTGAAGATTCCAACCACACAATGCCAAAATCAGCGGCGCAGTGAGGGGAGGAGCAATGGGGCATCATGCCCCGGGCGCTAATCACAAAGGGGCGCCAAATGGTATGTTTTACATATAATAGTATATGGTTTTCGAATGATGGGGGGGGGGGGCACTAAAAGGGTATTGTGCCCCAGGGGCGAGTAAAGCTCGCTACGCCACTGCCCACAATATCCCCGCGATCACTAGATCAGAATCGTAGGCCTTAAATGAATTTTCAAATATGGCAGAAGGTCTAAGCCGAGATCAGATAAAAGGGAGCGTGGATATGAAACGATATTAATTAAATGTAAACGTCATAGCGTAAGAGGGGAAACGCAGTGTGGACCATAACAAACAGCCCAATGGGCCGAATAAGAATGCCCATGTCTGCATTTACCTGAATTCAAATTCCAGTCAACAACGGTCTCCCATGTGGCACCGACTCCATGACCATAGCAGCCTGTCTGGTCTGATGTTAAAAAGGCAGAAGAGTGTACCGCAACATATACTATATTTTCAGGAACATCATACGTGTGACCTGTGAATTAAGCTGTGTGACCCAGGGGGGAAGGCCAGGCGGGTGTAAGTTATGTCACCCCCCCTTTCCCTTAAGAAATTAGGGCCCATACCTCCTCAGCCCTACAGATTAAACGTCCAAGGAATTAAGAAAATATCGGTATACTCTGAACAGGGCCGACGCAAGGGAGGCAACCCGAACACTTGTCAAGGGAGGCAACCCGAACACTTGTCAAGGGAGGCAACCCGAACACTTGTCAAGGGAGGCATCCCGAACACTTGTCAAGGGATGCAACCCGAACACTTATCAAGGGAGGCAACCCGAACACTTGTCAAGGGAGGCAACCCGAACACTTGTCAAGGGAGGCAACCCGAACACTTGTCAAGGGAGGCAACCCAAACACGGAAGGGCGATAAGGCTGAGAGCGTCGCTTCGAACGTTGTTTTTTTTT
>JAGDYQ010000072.1:2230849-2244266 GCA_021962125.1 Bulinus truncatus | reverse complement strand
GATACCACTGTACAGCATCTCAATTATCCCTCCTCTGTCCCAGTGTCTGAAGTTTGTCCCCTCCTTTCTTACTTGCTTCTCCACCACCCCCGCCCGTATGTCGTTTATTGTTATAAATTGTTTTGCATTTTTTTGTCAAGAGAAGACTTATCACTCCCCTTATCATCACGTTTTTTTCTCTTCCTAAACACATTTTACTTTTCATTTTTTTAACTTATTACCTCCCCTGCTATCCAGGGGCCATTGCCATTAATACTTATGTATCTCCCCTATCCAGGACTATTGTTGTATGGCGTATTTTGTAGGGTGTGTGAATGAAGCTGAAGAAAATAACGTAAATGTACATTTGTTGACATTTTGTTGACATTCTGTTGACGTATTGTTGGCATTTCTATCATATCATCCATCTTGACACTTTTCAAGTGCAACGTTGTTACTTTTGACATTCCTGGCAGTGATAGGGGCTGGGCCTGTAGTCATCTCTCTACCATTGACACTTTTTAAAAAATGTTATATCCAGACAGGCGACCACTTAAGTCCACCACCGTAACCAATCGACCCCCACCCCCCCACCCCCAAAAAACCCAGTTAAATGTGGTGTTATGTGGACCCAGCACCCTTTTCGCCACACCCCCCCCTACCGTGGCCCTACCCCCAATGGCTCAGTTTCAGCCCGTATAAGTTAAAGAAGGAGCACATACCAGCGGGATAGTGCCGAAACCAGTTCCCTGGTACATATGGTATATATTCCTGTCCTGTACATATGTATGTTCCTGTACTGTGCACATATGCATGTTCCTGTACTGTGTACATATGTATGTTCCTGTACTGTGTACATATGCATGTTCCTGTACTGTGTACATATGCATGTTCCTGTACTGTGTACATATGCATGTTCCTGTACTGTGTACATATGCATGTTCCTGTACTGTGTACATATGTATGTTCCTGTACTGTGTACATATGTATGCTCCTGTACTGTGTACATATGTATGCTCCTGTACTGTGTACATATGTATATTCCTGTACTGTGTACATATGCATGTTCCTGTACTGTGTACATATGCATGTTCCTGTACTGTGTACATATGTATGTTCCTGTACTGTGTACATATGCATGCTCCTGTACTGTGTACATATGTATGTTCCTGTACTGTGTACATATGTATATTCCTGTACTGTGTACATATGTATGTTCCTGTACTGTGTACATATGTATGTTCCTGTACTGTGTACATATGGATCAAGAGGAGATCAATGGAAGGGAAATGGTAATCACCATTTGTTCCACTCAAAGAACTAAAAAAAAATGTAAGAAGTTCAATAAAACCAAAAAATAAAAAATAAATACAATTCACCGATTCGCGAATTTCACGCAAATTGAAAACTATGAAAAGAGTGATTCAAACCCTGAAGTAAAGCCGTACCTTGGGTCTTCGTGGCATCAGGATGAAACTATTCAGTGTCATCAAAGGGTTGTAGACAAAAATCAGCAGTATGAGCGTTATTAACGTTTCATCGAATTGGATTTGAACTTTTTTTTTTTCATTTTGTGTGAGTGGTCGTCGTTTGGTCCCCACCCTACTGGTTTGCTCCCGGGGGGGGGAGGGGGCAGGGGAATTATAATTCTTAAAAGACAGTCCCCCCCCAATCCGAAACATTAGCAGTGTCCACGGAGGCACCATACGGCCAATTGTCGGAGTTGAGGTCTCGAACCTTTCACTCTCACAATGAAGGTCATTGCGTTCGGCGCCGCTGAGTCACCTGTCCCCGTTAAGGTAACCAGTGCCATCGAGATTGGACACCATTAAGCGCTCCATTCGTGCGACACCTCACAAGGCACCTGCCGTCTTCCCTTAATGCCACGTCGGTTGCCTCTCAGAATCATTCAGCGGTCTAAATAAAAAACCCACGTCACCATAGATTGGACTATAATTAGAATCCACGTCACCATAGATTGGACTATAATTAGAATCCACGTCACCATAGATTAGCCTATCATTAGAACTTCGATTAATGTCAATACATTATTACTTTCTATATGAAACCGGAAGTGTCAGGATTATGCATCAGCTATTTTTTTCTTTTTATTCTATCATGAAAGCCTTCACCTTTCACGCCTGTTGGCTACAATAAGGTCACGTGAATAATTAGATCCATAAGTTCTAATTACTTCATTTGTGTTAGAAAAAAGTTTTAATGGTGAACTTGTTACCGGACTTCATCAGTGTAGAGCGGCGGCTGCTTCATCCTTCAAAATAATCCACATTATATTTTTGAAAAACAAAAAAAAAAAAACTTTGACGTGAAAATTGTACTCAAGTAGTTATCTAAAAAAATGTTACCGATTACTCAGGAATCACGCGCGCTCGATTACTGTAGGTGGTCGTCTGCTGGTGGTGGTTTTCTTTAGTGTATCGCCAACAGACGATTTTTTTTTTGTAGTAGTTACTTTGAACGTTAATCCCTGTGTACAAACTACCTGTGTATGTCTGACATTGTTGATAGTCGTGGTACTGGGAAGACGTTAATTATTTGGTACGCAAGAGGGAAAAGGTTGTGCAAAATGTTATTGTTTATTTATCACTTAAATATCGATTTTATTTTTAAGACTTCTTTGTGCACCATATTTATTAAACGATATCAATATCTACGTATACATGTCACTGTTATATATATCCGCTATTTTTTTAATAGTTTTATTTGATGTAATACAATATTGCTACACTCAATGTAGCACTCAATGTAGCACCAAATATAGCAATGGTGCAAAACAGATACATCCTTGAATGAGCTTATCAACAATCACCATCTCGATACCCTTTTATCCCATAGATGAACCCATCATGACATCTATTCAGTGGTTCTCCAACTTGGCAATGGACACACTAAGTCAATTTGTTGTTTTTTGTGACCCAGCCCCCAAAGAAAAAAAACTACATAACAGTAGTATTTAAATTTGATATAGAAACCTTTCGCAATTTACTTGGGTGTACGCTTTAAATAAAACGTTTAGTTTTGAAACACAATAGAGAAATTGAATAAGATAATATAATATATACCTAATAACCTAAATTTAGTCCGCGGCTCGCGAGAAATTCGTCTGCCACCCACTAGTGCACGTGTTTTAATACTGAAAGCTCATTTTCTAAACAATAAATTAGCAGCTGTAGAAATTTGACACGAAGTAATAACAACTTGCGAAAAGTTATCAGTGGTATAGCAACTAACCCTTCCTTCGTTCAATTTGAATAATATCCCATAATTTAGTGTCATATTTAAATTCATTCAGTCCCCCAGATATTATCTGTCCTTATAGAAAGTTCGATAACGGAGAATTTCTATTTTTTTCTATATTTACCTTTGCCTACAGTTACCTAGGTTCTCATAATGCTGTCTTAACATAAGACCATGCGTTGGAAGGGCAGAAATGATAGCTAGTACAACCTGGGACCAAAAATATTAACTCTATACATCGTATCGTATTTAATCATTTCTAGGACGGGGCCCTTTTTTGTGTGGGGGCCTGGGTCTGTTTCCCCTGGTCGCCTCTTCTCCCAAAAATGTCTTTAATGTTTCTTCATTACCCCCCCCCCCTTATTGCAATGATTCACCTCTGTGTGATTCTCATAGTTTGAAATTTTAAAACACGTCATGAATTGTTTATGAAAGAACGTAAGAATGAAGTCTTGTCTCCCCTCCTCAAAGTTTAAATCTCTGACACGGGCATTTCCGCTATAACCCGTGATCCGACACAGTCGACACCCGAAGGGTGGGAGGGAAGGGGCGTTTTCAGCAGAGAGCGATGCAGCGCCTCGGGGGAATCCAAGATAAAACGATGAGTCTTAACACCGAATAACAAAAATAATAATAAAACAAACAGACTAAACATTTTAATGACATATAACATTATAATCAAAATATCTGTTTCTAACTATGACATGTCATTAGATGAGAAACGGAGTTTGTTTATAATGCTAACTCTTTTGTTTTCTGTCACAGATATTCTTCCAATTGATATAGAAAACACTGTAGAATGAAAATAGGTTGTAAAGTTACATATTGCGATGTTAGATTTCAAATCATCGTATTAAATTCAGGGGCAGATAACTTTTTTAAATAATTAAACTCACTAGCTACCGATCCTGACCAGCGCTTGCTTTGTAATAGCCTAAAATTATATTGTTATGTTTTTTTTTTTGCTAGCCGGTGTAGAGTGTAGACTGAATTGAATATCTCGTTATTTACCTTGACGATTATTTTAGCGGATCTTTAAACACGCTGTTTTACGGTATTTATTTATTTATTTATTTATTTATTGTGGCAGCTGACGTAGGTGGTAAAACAATTGACTTGTCGGAAATCGCCAAGACGAAGGTGGGGCAGGGGTTTCTGGAGCGGGCAATCATTTGACTCCCTAGTAACCTGTTTATGGGCTGGGACGCCGATACGGCCAAATGAAGATTTTTATAAACGGCAGCCTTTACAGTACATACTGTCAATGTCCACGACACTGGCTGTGAGCCTAATCTGCATGCTTACGCTCCATGGGTTCAAACCACCAGCCGTAGCGTGAGTGGGGTGCCTGGGGGCCGGGCCCCCCGGTGCTTTGTCTGCCCCCCCTCTGCTTGTTTGCCCTACTAAGTAACATTAATTTCCTGCCCCCTGCTGTAGAATGCTCCGGTCCCTGCTGTAGAACGTCTATCCTGCTGTAGAATGCCCGGTCCCTGCTGTAGAATGCCTGGCCCCTGCTGTAGAATGCCCGGTCCCTGCTGTAGAATGCCCGGCCCCTGCTGTAGAATGCCCGGTCCCTGCTGGGGAATGCCCGGTCCCTGCTGTAGAATGCCTCCGGTCCCTGCTGTAGAATGCCCGGTCCTTCTATAGAATTTTCACGCTACGGGTGAATCCACCAACCTATGCCTTCCGCGGTTCTCTCTCACCCACCCCCATCCACTCCGTACTCGGAGGAGCCATGGTGGAGTTGAATTGGGCGATCTAGAGAAAAAATAGGTTTAAGGGCGATATGATTAATATGTGAACATCTCTTCCTTACACTGACTTAATAAATATAATTTTATTACACAGATGATGTATTCACCTTCAACGGACCAAATATTAATAAAATATATAATATATAATAAAAGCGATTTGGGCGCTGCGTTAAAAATCAACTAAAGTAAATAGTTTAATACAACAGTATTCTTGTTTAAAATACAATCATGAAAAAAAATCAGATCTGCCCTAAACCAACAATAACCTACCCTACAGATCAAGCCCATAAGAGGGAAGTAACTCTAATGCAAAGCTTGTGGGGGCACGTTAGTAACAAGAGGGTATTTAAAGAAAAAAATTGTAAAAGTACAATATTTAATTATAATCAGCTAAAGAAAAAAAACTATTAATAAAATTTGAGAGTTTGCCATAGTGACATTTGACCTTTGCTAATAGTTGTTATAGATGCGAATAATATTTTATATTAGATCCCAGTCCGCGGGTTATCTTTCTCTTTTTTTTAACTCCTTGTCTTAGACCAATTAAAAGAAACTAATTATAAATTGTATTTCTGTAAAATGTAAAAAAAAAAAAACAATAAATATATTAAAATATAAAATAATCATTTTTAAATAAAATTTAAAAAAAATGGTTTTTGACTAAGATTTCAATTTTTTTTTTGTTTTATATATTTCCATTATTATCCTTTTTAAGAAACAACGTTAGATTTTAAAAAAATAAATAAACTGAAGATTAAGAAACTATCCGATATAATTGAAGTTTTTATTTTCATTTCATTTCTGGCCTGTAATTTAATATTAGATGAAAATTTTAATGAAATTTCTATGACAGGTTTTTATTTAGATGCAAATTTTATTTGTTTTGTTTTTTTTTGATCTAGTGCTTCATATTTTCTCTTTTCAATCAAATTTAGCCTTCAGTCATACAGAAAATATTTTGTTTAATATTTTTAGTAGAGAGCTTATGTATTTAACTGTATCCATTAAAAAATACATGCTGCATGGGGGGGGAATGTAAAGATGTTATTAGCGGGGGGTTTCTAGACTGTTGATAGTCCAGTGGGACATAGATGGACAGTGGTCATTGAGACCCGGGTATGGGAATGGTGGTTGGGGAAGGTCTGTCAGGAGGAGGAATAGAATGAATGATGGGAGTAAAAGAGTGAACGATGGAGGGAGGTCTTAATAACTTCCTTTGGCTAGCAGACGACACCTGCATCTCTCTCCGTTGATGTCGTCCATTTTATTTTATTTATTTTTTTCGCCTATTTCATTGAAAACTTTTAAAATTTTTTTTTATTTTGCGATCTTTTGTTTTGCCATTTGTGTTTCTGTAGTTTTATGTGGCCACGTGATCAAGGTAACTGTGTTGATGGGAGTATTTTACGTGTCTACACTTTGTACGTGCTTAAATTTGAAGTGTCATTTAGGTGGAGTTACAATTTTGAAGTTCGAATACTGCTTCGAATCATTGGTTTTGTTCGCTACGAGGTATGTCAAGCGTACTTACCCATACAACACATAATGAAAAAGGTCGCACTTAATGACATGAGATGTTACTCCTACGAAAATAAAGTGATTGACGTCTACTGGATTCGAACCTTATAAAGATAGCAGTAACGATATCCTTGAATATGTTTATAAGAGCATATATATATATATCGAGAACTAGATAGTCCTTTGTCTGATATAGATAGATAAAGCACTGATAGAGGATATAAATATATAGATAGAAACATAAGAGGATATATACTAGACAGACATACTATGGTTGTTGTTATTTTAGCAGATAGACGTTATCAACAGATGTTCGACTGATATTGGATGGATCTGACCTATTGATTAGACTGTAGCATATTGAGGCTGCCAATTAGACTGGGCAAGTTCAGTGTCCGAAATGATTCAGGTCATAACGAACTCAGTTCTGTTAATCTATCCCTTTCATCCATTAAAAAAAAAAAAAAAGAAATCTCAGAGGGACCACCATTATAGATAAAAATGGCTGCCGAGAATGACATTAATATTCAATCTTCTGTTTTAATAGGGAAAGAAGAAGAGGGCAGTGGATAGGGAGAGTAGCTCGGTGTAAGAGGGAAGGATAGAAAAAGATCAACACTCGCTGTACTCTCAGGCCTGTACTGCACGCACGGCAAGGAAAGAAAGATGGAGAGAAGGCCAGTCCGAGTTTTATGTCATAAAACATAAGATGGATGCGATTTGGGGTATTGGGGGGGGGGGAGGATGAAGGGGGTGTGATGGTGAATGTTGGATTGTTTTGGTTTTTTTTTTTTACTTGTGGCGTAGACAGGGTGCCATTACAGCCACAATACAGTGTGGAACACCAGTGGAACATCATTGTGTAGTTCTGTATTCGGCCGAAACATTACAGTAATCAGTTAAAAACAAGACACAAGCACTAGAAGAGAGATACATTAAAAAAAAACATCGGGAAAATCCGGTATATACATTAATAAAAAAAAACGGAAATCTGGTTTGAGTCGATGTTCTGTTGTCAAGGCAAGGAACAGTAGTGAAAATTATTGCATAAGAATGTGTCCATCATCAGGAAACTGGACGACGTGATTGTCCATCTGTTGCTGAAGTTGTTGTACAAATAAATCAAACAAGTAAGCCTTATCTTGAACGCGCGTCTTATCTCTCTTGGGAGACATCCAGCCGAAACTTAACCATAGGAGCTCTATACACCACATTCACGCTACTGTAGTGTCTTCTTGACAATTACCGGTAAAGAATGTCACTAACCGGTAAAGAATAACCATGACCGCAAACTTTTATGGGGGGTGGGAGGGTGTCACTTGACTGGGGGGCTATACAATGGGCCCACACACACTGAGTAGAACACAAGTCATACATCTATGACTACAGCATTAGTCATTATAGATATTGTTTAAGAGCATGTTTTTCTCTTTCTAAAGGCCGGTATTAGCCGTGGACTTCCTACCGTTGAGTCCAGTTTTAACCACACAGCTGGACACTGAAGAGTTTCTCCGTGGGGCCGCACGATTTTTTTTATTGGGTAGTGTGTGTAAAGGGGGGATGGGAGGTCACATGCTAAGATTAAAATATCTCCTAATATCAATGGGGAGCCCCCCCCCCATTACAGATGGGATTTGGCCCGGACCCAATAATATGCTTATTAATAGGCCCTGTTCCTTATTATGTGGCTGTAGAACCGGGTTATTATGTGTTAATAATGGTGTTTTTTGTTTAGACAATGTTACAGGTTTATGAAAAGATCCCACAAAAAAAAAAAACTCCTTGGGGTAGCGACGGTTCAAAAACGTTTATGGGAAAGAATATTACTAGCCCCGGGCATCCGACGGTGTTCGACCCTGACACCCCCATCCCCCCACCCCCACCCATCCACCAGTTTTATGTCATGTCCCTGTGCGCCTCACAGATATTATTACCGGTATATCAAAAAAAAATTATTGTCCATTCTAGAAGTCCACGTCATACACATAAAAACATTCCTCCACACATACACATAACCCACACACCTCCTCCACACACACACAAAATCCACACACCTCCTCCACCCACACACATAATCCACACACCTCCTCCACCCATACACATAACCCACACATTCCTCCACACACACACATAACCCACACATTCCTCCACACACACACATAACCCACACAAGCCTCTATAAGACGACATACTTGTGTTACTTTTCACACACGTGCTACTTTTTTTTTTAATAAAGTCTATGCGCTACTTTATGCAATTTTGTTTGTTTTGAGCTACTTTTGACTTAATCCTAATGGACGCTGATCTTGTTGAGTCTCTCGTTCATAATCCGAAAAAAGAAAATTAGCGGTGGGCTGAGATTGAAAGCCAGAGGAAGGATGAGGGTTGGGTGGGGGGGGGGAGAGTGTGAAAGGGCGCTTGAGCCGCTGCGAGGCAGGCACCTGCGCAGAAAGTCTATTTGAACTTTAACCCACGGCACTGATCGATGAGGGAGAATGTATCTTGATTGAGCAATACGTGTAATAAACAACTGGTTATAAACCATTTATAGATTCACGTGATTAACTGGCTAGGTAGATCCTACCCCCTTCCCTCCCCTCTTCTCCACACCATTGTTGTGTTGACTTATTGTTTTTTTTAAAAAGATGTAGCTGAATTTGTATTTTTTAAATCTTTTTTCCTCTCCCCCCCCCTTCTAAATTAAACGTCTTTTTTTAAACAACAGCCTTCCTTTCTTAATTATAACCTCCCTTTATTAAGTATAACCTCCCTTTATTAAGTATAACCTCCCTTTAATTATATAACCTCCCTTTATTACGAATACCTCCTTTTATTGGGCATTTACTATACTAATTACCAGACAGTTACTTTCTTCTTTTTATTATGAAGTCACCCATTTAAATTAGCCAATACTACAATCGGACGACCACAAAAGATATCAATCATGTCAGTGCCAATCAGCCCTTCACTTTCACTGGTGGGTGGAATGGCGTTCAACAAAACTGTAAATACATGCTCTTACATGAATGTAATCTGTAATGGGCTGTATCCGGTTATTTTTTTTTCTTTTGCATTTCTCTAAACTTCCGATACCGAAAAAAAAAAAACAGAACTAACGGACGTTATGGAAAAGTCGAAAATCGTTTGCATTCGGTTTCAAATGGATCGGAAAGAGAATCTGGAACAACTCCCGGCAAATTATTCATTCATCAAATAACTTCCTGGCGTCCGTTGATGTCGTATCTTTAATTAGGTAATCACTTATTACTTTGTGTTTACAAATGTCGTCGCGTGAATAGTTTAATCCTAACTATAATCTGGATATTTCTGTTTAGAGATGTGTGCTTTCTTTGTTTACACAAATCGAACCCCACCTCCCACCACCCAACCCTCTTTCACTAAGTTGGCTTTTGTCTGATGCGCTTTCAACGCCCCTGTCATTGCATACACTGCCTAAGCCCTGAAGCCCCACTAACCAACTCACCAAACGTCATGGTTTCTTTGGATTCGAACACGAATGTAAGGCTTGTTAGCTAACAATCTCTGAATAATTGCCTTGCGTCAAAATAATTGAAATAAAAAGTAAATATCATAAATAAAAAATAAAAATTTAACGATAATTGTAAAGAATTTGTAAAAAAAAAATTTACCTGTTCTAATTTCTTAATCAAGAACATAACTCTTATTTTCTGTATTTCTAGTTATCTTTCCTTAGTTTTTCATTGACAAGATAAGGTAGTGCTGAGCAAAGCATTCAGCCACGGTGTTTGGTCTACACAATATATTAGTTATCTTTCCTTAGTTGTTTCATTTAACCACAAGAAGGTTGAGCAAAGCATTCAGCCACGGTGTTTGGCTCCATACAATATTTTTAGTTATCTTTCCTTAGTTGTTTCATTTATTTAACACATACAAGATATGTTTACCAAAGCATTCAACACGGTGTTTGGTCTACACAATATTTCTGGAGAGGCTAATTTTCCTTAGTTGTTTCATTTAACACATACAAAAAGGTTGAGCAAAGAATTAGCCACGGTTTATCTACACAATATTTCTTAGTTATCTTTCCTTAGTTGTTTCATTTAACACATACAAGAAGGTTGAGCAGCATTCAGCCACGGTATATTTAGTCTACACAATTTTTTTGTTCTTTTCCTTGGGCAACATTTGCCCCTTTTTCTTAGGTGACTAATTATCTCGTCCAGCACCTCCGAGGGACCATCTTCCACTCTTTGTCTCCAGGCTTGTGAACTATTAGAACTGACTTCCCCCCCCCCTCCCTTACGTCTTGGTCAGACTTTCTTAACACACATACACACACATAACACACACACACACATACACACACACACACACATACACACACACACACACACACACACATACACATATACACACATTATCATTAATAAAGCAGAAGAACAAATTGACGGATGGATGGATGGATATGTGAAGGGTGGGTAGATGGATAGATGGATGGATGAATGAATGAATGGATGGTTGAATGAATAGATGGATGGATGAATGGGTTGGATAGATGTATAATGGATGGATTAGGTCGGTGGGTAGTTGGGTGGATGAATGGATGGATGAATGAATAGATGGATGGATGAATGAATGAATGGAAGGTTGAATGAATAGATGGATGGATGAATGGTTGGATAGATGTATAGATGGATGGATAGGTCGGTGGGTAGTTGGGTGGATGATATTGATGGATGAATGAATAGATGGATGGATGAATGTTTATACGAATGGATGGTTGAATGAATAGATGGATGGATGAATGGTTGGATAGATGTATGGATGGATGGATAGGTCGGTGGGTAGTTGGGTGGATGACTGGATGGATGAATGAATAGATGGATGGATGAATGAATGAATGGATGGTTGAATTATTGGACATGATGGATGAATGGTTGGATAGATGTATAGATGGATGGATAGGTCGGGGGTGGGTTGGGTGGATGAATGGATGGATGAATGGAATGAATGGATGGTTTAGCACGAATAGATGGATGGATGAATGGTCGTTATTAGATGGGTGATGGATGGATAGGTCGGTGGGTAGTTGGGTGGATGAATGGATGGATGAATGAATAGATGGATGGATGAATGAATGAATGGATGGTTGAACGAATGGAATGGATGGATGAATGGTTGGATAGACGTATAGATGGATGGATAGGTCGGTGGGTAGTTGGGTGGAGATGGAAATGGATGGATGAATGAATAGATGGACGGATGAATGAATAGATGGATGATGAATGAATAGATGGATGGATAGGTCGGTAAGTGGTTGGGTGGACGAACGGATCGGTGAATGGTTGGGTGGGTAGATGGATGCGATGGATATTGGATGGACGGATGCAGATTAATCCGACATCAGAAGAAGAGCAGTTTCGTGCATGATGGGGGGTGTTAAGACGGCTTTCTGCATATTAAAATTAGTGGGGGAAGAAAAATGAAATTGTGAAAGAAGTTTGATTCACCAGATGCTGGAGAAAATATGTTTGCGAAGAAATAATGGTCGTTATGGAGTAATTTTATCAGCCTTTTAAAAAAACCAGATGTTGAGCTGGATTAGCTTGAAAAAAAAGAAAAGTTGTTGGTCTTGTTGTAACTGTATCGATCCTTAGTGGATGTAAACTGTATCGAGCTGTGTGATGGTATCTGGAAGTGAAAGTTGTTTCGGTAAGAAGGACATGCACAAACAGGACATATGCACAAACAGGACATACACAAACAGGGACATACACAAACAGTGACATATATAAGCAGGACATACACACATATAGGACACACAAACAGCTTGTATTCCTGCGTCATTTTTCTCCCTGGGGGTACGTTTTTTAACAAACGCAACCACTTTTTTGATTTGTCTCCTACCAGTGCAAAAATAGACTTTATTGAATCGTTTTGATGTAGATCACTTCTTTGAGTTATCTGGAAGCACACTAGAGCCTTTTTTAAAGGTGTTTGTTGTTTGTTTATTTGTTCGTTTTCTCAGAAACTTTTAAACCCGTTTAATATATATATATATATATATATATATATATATATATATATATATATATATATATATATATATATATATAAACGAAATCACTAAATAAAATAATATATGTATCGCCCGAAAACACCCTCAAAACCCACTATTGCCAGTATTTCCTGTATACTTGAACAAGGTAACACTTTTTTTGTTCATCTACAACATATGCCACACAACCCAACCAACCATTAATAAAAAAAGAAAAAATCTCCCCCTCGTCATTGATTCGTCTTAATCAGACATGTGACACAAATTTCCCGACACTTATAATAGAATAAGCCACTTGGATTCGGATTATTAATATGTCATGCATGTATGGTTTACCAACACAATCATGCGTGCAGCTTTGCTTTTTTTTTTTTGAAGCCCCAGACATCAGATTTTCAAAAAAATACAATAAACCTTTCTTTTTCTTCTTTTTTTCTTTTCTTTATCGGACGTCTGGGCCACGTAAGTGTCCTTAACATCGTATTAAGGAAAACCTTTTTCTTCTGTCTGGGAGCGAAAATGCTTTTTTCTATTTCGAAAACCCTAGATGGTCTTTAGCGTTCTGGGCTATCGTATCATTATATTGATAAATCAGATCAGTTCTTATGAAAAAAAACCAACACAAGATTAATATAGCTTTACAGTTCAATGTTGGTTGTGTTATACTTCCTTCCACCTCCCCACCCCCCGAAATTAGCATTTTTTACTCCATTAAATAAATTTAAATGTTCTAAGGCTGGGAGGTTACAAACACACTCACACACACAAACACACACGCACAAATGTTTTGACGCAGAAACAGCGTGCTGCCGCTAATTGAGTTACCTAGGTATCAGATGAATGACATTACAGTTGTAAATTATCCTGT
>JAGDYQ010000072.1:2142317-2230349 GCA_021962125.1 Bulinus truncatus | reverse complement strand
ATGAAATTGAAAAAGGTAATGGGGGGGGGAGATCGCTGACACCACTGATAATCATGTGATTGGCAACAGACAGAAGCATCTACGTTTTTTAAACGAGGGTGTTACGTCATTTCCGGTAAAGCGTTGACACGTAGCTTAAAACAGTAATCCACCGTGGTGTCGGTAGGAAAGATCAAGAGAGGAAGGGAGAGAGAGAGAGAGAGGGAGGGAGAGAGAGACCATGGATAGGAAGGTCTGCTAGAGACATACAGTGATACATTTAGTTAAACAGGCAGTCAAGTCAAGCAAACAAACAGACAGACTAACTCTACACTCGGTCAGCCTACACATACACATACAGGCAATGTTGTCTTGTTCTGGGGGCGGGGGGGTATGGCTGTGTAGGGGCGTGTCTAAAGTGGGCCCCCGTGTGGTCAGCCAAAAAAGAACACTAAAAGAAAAACATTAGTTGGCGACTTTGAACCAGAAGATGATGTTAGTCCTGGGGTCGGGCACAATATTCTAGTTTATTACTATACTCTAGCATGTGTGGTGGTGATTGGTTTCGTTCACACACACACACACACATACATTAAAAAAAACTTCTAATAAATGTCATATTAGCTCACATTTTACTTTGTAGCTGGGAAGGGGAAGGGAGAATGTGTAAACTGATATCACTGGCTAAATCGGCAAAGAAAATCAACCAATCGTTTTGCGTTATTAAATGAAGAGCTATAAAATAAACAGTGCCATACAATAAATAGCGAGCTTAAAACGTATCGTTAAGTTGTAGTTGTAATGAACTCTTCCGGTACTACAAAAAAAAACAACAACAACAATAACAATAACAAACATAATTAAACAATCAAAGACAGAAAAAAATACCCAAACGATGCATTAATTCTGTGTGGCAGTCAAGGGCATATAACTCACATGAGAAAAACTGTAATCGGAAGCTGGTAAGAAACTGCGTTGCGCATGACCAAAGTTCTTAAATGAATCGGACCAAAGCTTGTCAACGACTGTTTTAAAACAAACAACAAAAAAAAAAAAAACTATCGACTTGAGAAATAAATAAATAATTAAAAAAAATCACAATATCAGAATTTTTCGGGCACACAATTGGCAAAAAAATCCCAACTCTTCAGAAAAAATATTTTTTTTTTCGGCAACAATTAAGAGGTAATATTTCCCCACTGTATTACCTGTCATTAGCCCCCTGCTGCTTCCTCTACCTGAATTCCGACAACAGGCGCAGCGATACAAAAAGAAAATCAAAATGTTTACCGCTGCGTTAATAATAAAAAGAAGTTGCCCCCGCGCGTGTGTCTCCGAGAGCTCAGAAATCCATTAAATCTGATTGAAAATCTCTACATGCTTTTTTCTAGACTTTGGATCTATACATTTATTTAAAAAAAAAAAAGCTTTTTATTGCTGGTTTATTAGTGGTAACCGAGTGGGGATTGAAAGAAGAGAGAAATAATAAGAACCCCCTCCCCCCGGCTAATCAACCACTTATTCGTACATACGCTTAAACGCATTTTACACATACTAACAACACATCAACGCACACACGTGCACGCTCTCATAAACACAATATTTAGATCTGTATTTCCCTAAAATGCGTTTTTTTTTTGTCTTTTTACAATTCTGAAGATTTTTCAATTAGCGTGTAAGCCACTGCAGATTCAATGGGCAAGTATCTTTCACACCGTTCTGTACAATTTAAACAATTTACAATCGAATATAAAGCATCACAGAAGTTTTCTAAAGAGTTCAACTTAAAGATGTCTCCAGAAGTGAATACAACTTTAAAACAAAAAATAAAATCTGTATTGAACACGGAGGTCGTATTTCATTATAATTAAAAAAAAATCAAGCTTTTAAAAGAAAAAAAAAAACTTAAATAAAACCCCCGAGCTGGAAAACAATACAGGACTATTTTTTTTATTTTTTCTTAGCCAATCAGATTATTGATTTGCCGGTGGTGTTAATTAATCAGCCGCTGGGTCTGCCAGCACACACACAGAATGGGCTGAATGACGGGTGAATTATGGGTGATGGTAGGTAAGGTTAGTGGTGAGTGGTGGGGGGGGGGGGACGGGCAGCAGAACTCACTCCTTCAGCACAATCATTACAATCATTACTTCATTCATGTTTTAGTATTAACCGATAAAAATGAAGAGTTAATCTTTGGGTTATTAAGCTCAAGATTTTATGCGAAAAATTATATCTAGATAAGCGATGTAAAATGTATAGCGAAATAAAATATAATTAACAGACTAGATTGGTTCGTGTAGTTGGGCACTAAATTGCTTCCATAAATTTGATTTTTTTTTATCTCCATATTATCAAGATTGTTTTTAATGTGATATGTGTTTTTTCTGACGATTAGATTTTTTCTAACACTTTGAAATTTCAGTTTGTATTATACAAGTATGACCAACACTAACTTAGTTCGTATATTTCAATTATATTAAGTGGCATTATTCATGTTTTTCATAAACCAAGAAAAAAAAACTTAAAGTTTCAGTTTCAAGTATTTCCATTTTGTAATTTTCGATTCTATTAAATTGGTATCATTAGCTTTATATTTGTACACATTTTTTTTTTACCAAGATGTGTCATTCACTTGCATACGATGTCATTCAGTGAATGTTATTTAATGTGACATTGCCAGATGACTCGTGTCAGAGACGTTCATATGTCTTGGGGGGGGGGGGGAGCTTAGGCAGTAAATTCCGGCGATATTTAGAGACCCTGTTCTAAATATCCTGTCGGGGCCCTCTCTGCTCCAGATTGAATAGGAATTACTACTGGAAGTTGGGGCCCCATTTTGCCTGTCTATAAGAACGGTTCTGTCTGGTTTCCAGAAATTCGTTGTCTTATGACATACATATCTCGCTGAGCTCGAAAGGAAGACCAGGCTATTGTTTGTGTGTGTGTGTGTGTGTGTGCCGTTACAAGCGTTATAAATTGATTATTCGCTAATATCTGTGACACACGGTCCGAAGAATGGACGCCCTTCAGAATGTGATGTCATGGATCCTCTTCGTCCAATAATGACGTCCATCAAGTGGATTAAACCCATCTCTGTCCTTCGTGACAGTTCCAGGGAACATCTGCTCTGAATAAGATCGTGTAGGAGGAGGGAGGTGAGGGGGGGGGGGGGGGGAAATTATTCAGCTGATGGATTTTTTTTTTATATATATAGTGTCAACATGACCATATGTTGATGCCACATCTCCTTATTCATTCATTTCATTAATTGACATGTAAATGTCCACCGGTGACATTTATGTCATATTTCCCAAGTGGCTACATGTTATCAAATGACATGCCGATGTTTTCAGGTGGTAAAAAATGTCATGTGTCTTTGATGTTGTCATTGGGGTAAACTCCTGACGAAAAGTGGCACATATGACCTTAAATGACAATCAGACGTCATCATTGTCATCTATAATGCGACATGCCCATGGCGACAAGTGGCGCTGTTGACATAAAGTAACGATCAGATGGTATTCATGTCATCATGTGACATACAGATGGCATTTAATTACACCTATGTGTATATCTAAGGGACATTAAGCAATGTCACACTCAGGCTCCAAAAGCCACTTGGCTTTCTTATATGTCTGGTCACAACAAATGTGTTCCTTCAAATGCAGTGCCGGTTTTAAGGTCCGCGAAGACCACGGGAGCGAAAGAAAATGTCGGGATTTTTAAAAGATCCAATTCGTGTAAAATGATCAAATAAGTTAGCATTTGGCGTCGGGCCATTGGGGGGATTGGGGTCCTTCTGGGGGTCGGTGTCCTTCTGGGGTCGGGGCCCAGGTTTAAACCACCTCTCTTTGACACGTGACTAAATCCTCATGGTAAAACGGAATAAGAGTGGCGTAACACTGAATTAAAAAAAAAAAAAAAAACTTTCTTTGAGGGTGGGGGGAGGGATCTTTCTCCTGTCACAGTCAGAGCTACTTAAATTACCTGATTAAAACGAATCAATAATCAATATATAAACAAGCCTAATCAATCGTTATTGCTTCGGTTGTCATATTTTGTCCACAATTAATATGTGTGTATGTTTAAGTGTGTTACAGATTATTTTAAAAAAAACAAAACAAAAAAACTATGAAATGTGACGCTCATCAGTGCCCTATTTATTACAAGTGACCTATTTATTACAAGTGACCTATTTATTACAAGTGACCTATTTATTACAAGTGACCTAAAACTCATAAAAAGAAATATATATTATACCTTGATGAAGGCGGAACGTTTTATTGATTCCCCCGCGGGGACGGGGGGGGGGGAACACGGTGTATGCTGATGTTCTCCTGCTATACTCTCTAAGACAAATCCTGGAAGCTTCGATATATCGGCAGATAATGGGATGGACGACTAAGAGAATGTACACGTTTTATGGTATCCAATCACGAATTGTTAGTATCGACTTCATCTTTTATTATTATTATTATTATTATTTCTATTTTTATAGTAAAGTAATATTCTTTATCATTGTTTCACTACGGTATCGATTCGCCTATTTTGAGATGAGCGATTTGACTTCAGGTTTGCTTTTTTTTCGAGTAGAAATATAATAATAATAATAAAAAGAATCTGTTATCGTTAAACGTTTAGTATAAATCAATAACCCTTCTGACATTTTCATTGCCTGTCGTAAGTACAAAAATAAAATCATGAATAGAGTTCAGAGCTATTTCTTTTTCCCGATCTTCTTAATTTTTTTTTGGACACTAAATTTTAAAAAAAACTGAAATTTTTCCAATAATTTGAGCAACATGCGTTCTAATCTTTTGTTATATATTTATATTGTTATATATTGTCTTATATTTTAATTTTTTTTTTGTTTTCTTATTGAGTGTTTTCCCAGCTCATGAAGGCGGGGTAAAATCAAAATCAGTTCATGTATGATGACTAACTGGCTGGTTTAGGCTACATGGCTGATTTGGGGTGTGCTTAATGGCTGGTTATGACCCAAGCTGATTTCGGCTGTGCTACATGGCTGGTTTGGGGTGTGCTTAATGGTTGGTTATGAGCCAAACTGATTTAAGCTGTGCTACATGGCTGGTTTTTTGGCGTGCTTAATGGTTTGTTATGAGCCAAGCTGATTTAAGCTGTGCTACATGGCTGGTTTTTTGGCGTGCTTAATGGTTTGTTATGAGCCAAGCTGATTTAAGCTGTTCTACATGGCTGTTTTTTTTTTGGCGTGCTTAATGGCTGGTAATGAGCCAAGCTGATTTAGGCTGTGTGTGAGTGGGTGTAGGAAAACGGGCAGCAAATATCCTGAAATTGGGAATGATCTCTTATTTCCAGAAACATGTACCTGTAGCCCAGAGATATCCCAATAACGGCCCTGACACCAACATCACTTTAAGGGTTGAGCGGTTTTAGAATCACTGCTGCACTCTTCTACCAATCTGCCGAGCTCGAGTGATGGACATAAATGACTGTAAAACTGCTTGAATCCTAGACATAAATAAAAACATAACAATCTATAAAACTCTTTAATTCTTCCTTTTAGTGTCGTCCATTTATGTTGGTGTTTTTCACCCTTTTTATTTTGTAATTTGTTATTAGTATAATTATTGATTTTTG
The DNA here is from genome assembly GCA_021962125.1 of Bulinus truncatus. Classification (NCBI taxonomy): domain Eukaryota; kingdom Metazoa; phylum Mollusca; class Gastropoda; family Planorbidae; genus Bulinus; species Bulinus truncatus. Next base: position 2,224,748 of record JAGDYQ010000072.1, on the reverse strand, counting down.
TTTCTGTTCTTTATCAAGCACGGGCAGTAAAACTTGAAGGGTGGGGGTGGGTGGGGTGGGAGGCGGGGGAGTATTCCGTTTATAAATAACCGGACACTCAAAGTTTTTAGATTGATGCTACAAATCTAATCGACTACAGCAATGCTGCTCTTAGAGCCGTACACGGCTCTTCGTTTTTGGGTTTTTCAGCGGGACTGCCATCGAGTGAGTTTGTTGTTGTTGTTGCTGCTGTTGTTATTGCTATTGTTGTCGGTGGTAATTTATTGTACTTAGTCCCTTCCAGTGAGTCTTGTGTTGAAGTGACTATTGCTGCAGTATTTAATGTTATAGTGAACCAGGAAATGTGGGCTCTGCTTGAACTCATCCGTGGCCACTGACTGCTCTACACACTGCAAGTAAATAAGACTTACTTCGTGTTAGGTCATGGATTTCGAACTGATGCCACCTCCCACCCCCCAACCACATGTTTAATATTACTATGCATTATTTCTACCAAATAAAAGAATATTTTAACACACTATTTCAAAAACCGTTATTTATTTATTTTCACAAAATATTGATATCGATAAGTGGTTAACATAATGTCGTAACTATCGGCGGCCCTGTATATAGGTGGGTTACACTTCGGGCTCACCTTGGTGCTCCGACATCGGAGGGGGCCCCCCCACTTGGTCTTAGCTTTTTTCAAAATAATTCCACGTTTGGTTTCATTTGTCTCTCCCTCCCTCTCTCCCTCACTCTCTCTCTCTCTCTCTCTCTCTCTTTCTCTCTCAGTTATCATTTTTCTAGACTCGGGCATCATACGGGTTAAATCCGCCTCTGGCTCTGTTGTGATGAAATACGATCTTGTCTTTAAATTGTTCAGACACACACGGGCCTACGACAGGATGTTGTAGTGGTTAATAAAACATAACGGCCAATAATGGCTGCTGCTAATATTATAGGAGATACAACTATTACATGGTTAATGCATCGCTCGCTATTTTGTAGTTGTTGGTGTTGTTATTTGTTTAGAAATTAAATTCGCTTTTTTTTTAAAAAATATTTCTTGTCATAAAAGCTTCTAATTTCACGAGGATGACTAGATTATTTGAATTAACTCCCCTGTTGCTACATCGCATAGCTCCTCGTTTTCTATCTCTCTCTCTCTCTCTCTCTCTCTTTTCCCCCCCTCCCCCCCCGCTTATGTCATGTGATAAGCTCACACATGCTCTCTCTCTCTCTCTCTCTCTCTCTCTCTCAAATTACAGACAATCTCGCAGTTACATATCTTTATCTCTCTATCTCACTCACACGCGCGCACGCATACACATTTATCTCCCCACGAATGAAACGTCATCAATCCGCCCATCCAGGCCGGTAACACTTATAACACAAGTAGCAATCCGGCCTCTGTGCCGGTAGCTGTGTTTGTGTGTGTGCCTGTGTGTCCGTGTGATCTTAGTGGCCGCCACAGGACATGCGTCCTTATAGTCCTAACCTGTCCTGTCCCAGCGATTATATATACAAGTTGGCCATTGTTTGAAGAATCACTTCCCAATTACTCATACTTTTCAAGTTCATCATTTGCTTCGCGTTCAATTAATTTTTTCTATTATTTTAGTTAAAAATCTAAACAAAAAACAATCACCACATCTTCACTAACCGTTCATTTACTTCAATGAATAAAAACATAGCACGTAAGAATAAGTCGTATCTTACTATTAAAAAGGCTCGTCGCGAGGGTACGTTAGGCACACTAACACCCTGAAATTAGTATGACAGCGTCTCTTTAATTATGTTCTTTACAATAACTAGACAGTTTGGAAGTTAGTCAGGGGCTGGCTATGGTCTAAATATCTTCTGGCAGCGTCCATGTCTGTCCGGACACATTTATAGTATATAATTTTATTTATAAATTGTATACTAATTCTAATATCTACAAAGAATTGCATTTAGGTTATGGTTATTAACCTAAGTCAGTACCGGAAGATAAATAACGCTATCGTGATAAATTCAGCCTCAGAAATTATTTGATATTTATATCGTCAACAACATTTTGTTTATATCAAGTTTTGTTGTTTGTATGTTTTTTTTGAAATAATAGAGGATCGCACAACGAAAGAAATTCCTCAACAATACATTGTTTATTTATCTCCGTAGATTTCTGTCAATGTCCTGCATACATAATAGAAAGGCCGGTTTTTCGAAACGTCTTGTTGTATTGTGTCCAGCCAATGTGTGGTGTCTGTTGCCCAGTGCTACAATATACACACCTCTATTGTCCAGCTAAACTGTTCTGTCCACTACTACATCACACACTGGAAGCACAAACACACGCACGCGCGAATACAACACGTACGCGAATACAAAACATGTCATGCCATTCACTTCATGAATATGAATAAACTACAAAGCCCTGCCAAGAGGGGATACTCCTCCGTAATTCATTGCTTACTAATGGAGCGCACATACTGAAGTGGTCAAGAAATGTACAATGCGTCACAATACTTGTCTGACCATTGCATTGACCAGATAAATGACCATTTGAAAAAAAGTAACATAATCTATATATTCCTTGACTTTTGGTAAAGATGGGTTCTATAAGGCAAGCAGAATTAGGACACTACTCAAGTGGTCAAGAAATGTACAATGCGTCACAATACTTGTCTGACCATTGCATTGACCAGATAGATGACCAGTTAAAAAAAAAGTAACATAATCTATATATTCCTTGACTCTTGGTAAAGATAGGTTCTATAAGGCAAGCAGAATCAGGACACTACTCAAGAGGTCAAGAAATGTACAGTGTAGCACAATACTTGTCTGACCATTGCATCGACTATATATTCCGGAGTCGTGGTAAAGAGGGTTGACCAGAGTGAGTTTTACTTTAGAGCGAGTGTGTGAGCAATCATTTATGTATCTCTTTTAAAACATTTTCTCTCAGTGTGATTAATAGTTTTCTATTATTTGAGTATTTTAAAGCGTTCTATCATCATTCTACAAAAGAAAAAATGGTATTCTGTCCTCCAGTAATACTACACGAAATCACAAGGGATAAACTTAAACTGTTTCCCCCACTCTCTTAAGTTTTTTTTTCCTTCAAAGAAAACGAAATAAAACTGTTCAAGAGTTAATAGAACTTTTATTTAACCTCATTTCCCCGAAATCTAATGACGCCACTGCTTATTGTATTGTTTTCCCCAAGTTCCAGATTCAATACACAATTTGCAGCCCAGGTTTTCTATTGCCTTGAATTACATCAGCGGGCTAAATGTTCTTTGTTCATCACATTTCCTCTTTTATAATATTTTTTGCTTGTTTCCAAACTAGTTGAAGTTTTAACACACGCAACAACAACGAAAACTTGCTTCAGTTTGTATACAAGGGGGAAAAAAACACAACTGCTCCTCACCCCAGAAATATTTTTTTTTTTAAAATTCTAAATGACTCCATTAATATGGCTCTGATTGCTGCCATTCAGCAACACACCCACCCCCTCCCTCCGTCCTTCTCACGCGCACACCCCTAATTCCCAATCCTTATTCCTACCACCGGAAGCCTCGTTTTTGGAAATTATTATCTTTTTAAGTGAGGGACACGACCTGTTTCATTCACCAAGTTACATCCGGGCTATGAACTAACCCATCCCGTCCCCTCCCCCACCCCCCGGGACCCATGCATCGAAGGTCAATTAAACAATATTTAGTGAATCATTAGGCCAAAGACATTACTATTTTAAAGTGTCCAGTGTTCACAATCACCAGTTTGACGTCTTTGCGAGGGGAGGGGGGGTCAGATGTAATCTTCAACACGGGCTGACCATGAGTGATGTGTTGATTTAGGAAGAAGGTTGGGAGGCGGGGGTCGGCTGGAGGGGGAAGAATTAAGCCTTATGATCAGATTGAGCAGTGTTTGTTTTTTTTTTTTTATTTCAGCAGGCCAACGTGAGCACATGCCAAGTGGAGTCACCGCCATCATGCAACGGGTGGTATTGATTGATGTGACCTAGATTCCAATCGTTTGAATTGTTTCAGTTAATATCTATTTATTGTTAATTTATACCGTCGGCTGTAAGCGGAACAGGCCGATTTATTTCTCCTCTTGGATCTTGATTATATATTTATCTCGTGTGTTCAAACCACGCTATGTTTTATTGCCGATACCCCACCCACCTCCTCCCCCACCCCCTTTTTTATTTTGTCTTATGTTTCTCTTGAACTTCTACTTGGTAGTAGTCTTTTAGCATTTCTTCTCTCTTGCTGGTCATCTTTGGTACTAATTTTTTTCCTGCCTGTCATCTCTGGCTAGTCATTTTTTTGGGTATACAATTTCTCTTGCTAGGTATCTTATGAGTACTTAATTTCTCCTGCTATTCATCTTTGAGTCTTATTCTGTATCATATTGCCCTTCCCACTCCCCCACCATAAGTTCCATTTCCAGCGATTTTGCAACACTTCGCCTCAGTGTGCTCCATTAGCTGTGCCATTAGCACCATATTGCCATTGTTGTGTCATATTGCCCTTCCTTTTGTTCAGCTCATCTCCGTGTTGTGCCAGACCAAGCCTCACTTAGTGCATATATTGGGCGCCGACAGCCTAGTCCAGTGTCCGGCTAATTGTCTCGGCCGGCCCCCGGCTTACGCCTTTGAAGAGTCACGTGACATTTTTCAATCGTCGTCTTATGATCAAAGTCCCCCCATCGCCCCCGTCTCCCTCCGCCGGCGGACCTGACCGGTGACATTTGACGCACAAAAATGACCGTCCATCGTCGATGTGATGGCCGGCGGTCATTATGTGGTCATTAGATCGATGTTTTTGGATGGACAAGCGGGAAATCGATGCCTTCCATAAAGAGTCCAGAAGATGGTGAGATGTGTACTATAAAAACTATAAATAGCTCAGTGGGGGGGGGGGTAATTACAAAACATTAACGGGACTGTAAATAGCTCCCAGGTAATTCAATTTGTACTAAATAAAGTTCATGAAAGGAAGAGATTAGTGACACGATTTGAATTCTAACGGATTCTACCTCCGTCGTATTGGCGACTTTTTGGGAAGGCGACGGATGTAGGCCATCGTTATCCTGGTCGACGCGGCCCATTCAACGATGAATGTGGATGGTAGGCAGTTTACTTACTCTCATGAACTAACTACAGGTTTCGTCACAATGTTCAAAAAGTTTGTATCTGTTCATCGACGTCATTGGATGAGATGAGCAAAGTAAAAAACTGGGATGACTTCAATTTTTTTTGTTTTATGAAAACATGTCTGCATCTATACCCGGTGCAAGATTGTATGTATTTTCACTCTACATTAAGTTCGAACGAATATGTTCTTATCAAATACAAGCGTTTCTCTGTTGAGACTTGTGCAGCTCCTGTTTATTTTTATTATTTCGTTCAATTTCGTTCTATTTCGTTCAATTTCGTTCTATTTCGTTCAATTTGGTTCTATTTCGTTCACTTTCGTACTTTTCGTTCATTTCATCCTAATATGTGAACTATCGTGCGAGTGTATACATTATTGGTACTATACAAACATATACAAGATCCAGACTGCAACAGTTATTGACTTCATACTTGACTACACCTGCACTTATTTAGTTTACATTTAGTTTTTGGTTGTTGTAGGGCTGTTGTTGTTGTTTTTGATACATAAACTTGTTATATGATGTTAGAAATACGTACAGACTATTTTTTTTAAAAATCCCCGTGAGCTAACCCTAACTCTAACCCTAACCCTAAATTCATAAAAGAGTCTATTCGAGATTATTTTCTATTTTAAAAAAAATCTCTACTTCCATCGTTTAGAGAGTTTAGATCAACGTCTTAAAGAATGTTGATAGTTTGGGCGAATTCTGGGAAGGGTTGGGAGGTTTGATTGGGGGGAAGGGGTGGTGGTGGGGGGGGGGAGTCAGGATGAGACACAAGATGCTGGATGTAATTTCAGAAATTCCATGGGTGGATGTGGCTAGACGCCGCGGACATGACGTGGGCACTCAGGCGGAAAATATCCATTCACGCAGAGGGACGCCTGGGGCCATTGGGCTTATGACGGTCACTCGGCTTCATCATGGCGGGGTCATCAGTGGTGATCACGTGGTGTCCACCGTCTTAGTTGTGTGCGGTGAAATGTGGGGAAGGGTGTGTGTGGGGGAAGGGAGGGGCTACTTTCATACACACTAAGACAGTAGTAGACACACACACACATATATATTAACATTCAAATACAAATAGGTGCGCACACATATACCATACACATACGGATAGATAGATAGATAGATAGATAGATAGATAGATAGATAGATAGATAGATAGATAGATAGATAGATAGATAGATAGATAGATAGATAGATAGATAGATAGATAGATAGATAGATAGAAAGCTTGATTGATTGATTGATTGATATATAGATTGATAGATTGATTGATTGATATATAGATTGGTAGATAGATAGATTGATAGATAGATTGATAGATAGATTAATTGATTGATTGGTGTGTGATACAAGTTTTTAGTTTCTGAATGTTAACCTTTTCTACATATGAAAAGTTAACTAATATGTGTTTACATATGATGTATTGACGTAGATAGAAAGATAAGCACAAGAAGAAAAGAAAACAGACAAAATAATACAACATAATAGAAAATAATACAAAATAATACAATATATTAGAACACAATAGAAAATAATACAATATAATATAATGGACACATTTCTGAGCAATGAAAAGTGAAAGATGGAATAGAATCGCTTAAGATGGCGAAATAAACAGAGGGAGAGAGAGAGAGAGACTTTGGCCGAACAATTAGAAGCGAGTAAGTCTAGAAAATATCAGATGGCAGCAGAGGCGGACATTGTCGATTGATGCCCGGGGTGCAGGAGAAAGTAATGTGGACTATGCATGGAAGACGTCAAACAATCACTTAAACAAACATACAAACAAACAAACAATAGGGCTAACAAAAAAAATTGGCGGACCAAATCAGGGAGAAGGGTCTATCTGATTAGTATCATCACGTTTGTGTTTAGGGGGGGGGGGTTGGGGGGGATAATGCATGAAGTAGGGATATGTTTGTCAAAGGTTCTAGAATAGAAAGAAAAAAAAACTTAGTAAGAGATAGATAGAGAGATAGACTGAGTCTATGAACTTTTTTAAAATAAAAAACTCTGTTTTAATAGAATCCACTCTCTGATCGGAACATATCTTAATTAAAAATCTTGTATCAATGTTTTCAATCAATTTTTTTTAAACTTGAGCTTAAAAGAGAGTACTGATACTGGCGGTGTCGCTCAAATGATCTAAAGTGTCATAGAGAACAATCAGGTCATAGACCCCTTTGTATTTGTTGGTTACAACAAAAAAAAATTGCTAGTGACGCAGGTCGGGTAGTAGAGAACGGGATCCGATGACAGCAGCATCTGATTGGTTGGGGGTAGTTGGTGGACATTGGAGTGGACAGCATGTTTGATGGGTCTTGATGTTGGAATGATATACATGTAATGGTAGTTTGTGGTGACGTGTGTTGAAACCTCTGTGAAGAAGTTACCATTGAAGTGGATAACGTGAAGATGAACTTATAAATATACTCCACTTTAAACTATACCTAAAGAATTACAGCTCGTCGAAAAGTGATTAAACTAGTACATCTATGAAAGTACATATAAATATACATATCTATCTATCTATCTATCTATCTATCTATATTTATTTATTTATTTGTGTGTGTTTGTGTGTGTGTGTGTGTGTCGGAAATTAATTCTGATTAAGAAAAAATGATGGCATCGTGACATTACATATAGACATTTATTTGCTCTGGAATTGAACATTATTCACCATACAGATATTGCTGGGTGTCTAACAGACCTGCTGTCTCTGTACAAAACCCTTGAGTTTACGAGTGACATTTGATTACCTGTTTAATACCTCACCTCAAGACTGACATTTGATTACCTGTTTAATACCTCACCTCAAGACTGACATTTGATAATTCATGCGCTATATTAACCAGATACCTTCAGGTCGACAGTCGAGCGCTTTTGCATACGACCATCCGTCCCCTTTTAAGGATCCGTCACGCGGTTCACTTGAGACAAAAGGGAAAAAACAGTGGCCACGCACCCCCCTCCCTACGTTTTCAAGCTATCACCTCCATACACCCCTACCTCGATCCTCCCCCTCCCTTCTCGGCTTACGACCATGTGTCATAATATTAAATTATTAAGCATAGATACGAATGTATTTCAATGAATGATCACTAATGGTAACAATAGTAACTATTGTCTTAAACATATATATATATAATAATGGCTGAATTGTATACAGGAAACACTAGTCACTTAGAAATCAATAGGTAGTGCACCCCCCCCCCAATCCCTCCACCGTTTGAAACATAAAAAAAAATTAAAAATTAAATTTTCTTGAAACTATTGACCAAGGGCGTTCATTAACTTTTTTTTAATCACACTGAGTTATCCGCCCCTGGTCATTTTTTTTTTTTTTTAGAAAAAAATAATAAATCTTCCCATTTTTATGTGTTATTTATGACTAAAATTAATATTTTGATTTTGAATGAATCCATCAACTTTGTATTTTTTCTCTTCAGCCACAGGTCCTATAATTATAGTCCACAAAACAAACTTTAATCATTTTTTTTTTTTTTCAGTGTTAACATTTGAAAACAAAAAAATATACATAATATTTTTGAATGTCTTTATAAAGACACGTTTGTAAATACAATATCACTTGTCCATTATCACCTCGGATATCTATCTATTCCTTTGATGTAATACACACACACCCCACCCCCAACCACCAACACCACCCTCCTCCCTTGACCTCCTCCCCCCCTCCTCCCCCTTGACTTACTCTTCTCTCTCTCCCCCCCCCTCCCCCTCCCTCCCTGCCTCCTTTTTTACATTTTTTTTCCGAAGCTTGACTTTCTATTTTTTTTTTTTTTATATATATCTCCCCCCTCACTTTATTTTCTAAACCTCCCAAGCGGTAAGTCATAAAATTGTTGATCAAAGAGGGTCGGCCTATTGATTGTATTGTGAGCGACATAGACTCACATGTGACACAGAAAGAGGTTTAGGGGGGGGGGAGAGGGTATATATGTATAAAAAAAAAATAGCTAAGCACGAGCTTATCATTAATTAATATCACCACTCACCCCCCCCCCCCCACCCCACAACCCCCACTGTCTGTTTAATTGACTGAAGATAAAAAGCCGCCGCACTTGGTGACCTTCATATTTAATTGTCGTCCTTCAGTGACTTAGTATACCGCTGGACTATCTCCGTGTATGACCTCTGTGGTCATTGGTCAGTTGTTGTTTGTTTGTTTTTTTTACTTTTAAGGGTTAGGTCTGATACGATTTAATGTTGGACACACCCCCCCCCCGACAGAATTCATCAAAATGAGGCCCGTCTGTTCACACACACAAACACACACGTACACACACACATACACACACCTATAGCTAACTGAAGGGCATGGGACATTGACAAATAGTGACCCAATCGGAAAAGGGTTTGGGGGAGGGGGGGTTAAACTTCGACACTTATAAAAATGAACGCTTTCTGTGTGATAATTTTTTTGTGTGTGGAAATCTGCATTCATACTAACGCACCATTGTTGTTAGTCTGGGAAAGCAAGCCTCTGACACCCCCCTCCTCCCCATAGACACACACACATAAAAAAAAAAACAGGTGTGGTGTAGGGTAGGGTAATTGTTCGAGTCCCTGACAGTCCAGTCATACATGTCCTCGGTGGCGTCTAACGACAACCCCCCACCTTAAGACTTCCTTCAACTCATCGTTTCCAACAGTTTAAAATATAAACACATTTCTAAAGGCTGGATAGCAGCAACTCAACTCATGTGCGAACGGTAGTGGCGTAGCGAGCCCGGGACACAATATCTTTTTAGCGCCCCCCCCCCATTCGAAAACCATATTATATTATATATAAAATATTCAATTTGGCGCCCCTTTGTGGGTAGCGCCCTTGGCATGACGCCCCCTTCCCCCGCTTACACTGGAAAGGTAGGGTTCTATCTGAAATAATTTGGAAGATTAAGGAGGAGCTATCTGATATCTATAAGCCCACTGATAGGACGTATGAAAGAGCAACAAATATATGTATACTGGGATTGTACATTTGATCTCCCAAACGACCATATCGTTTAAGGGTAAAAATAAAACCCACACTGTACTGAATAGAAAAAGGTAAACCTCTCTTGTCAGTTAAATATTTCAATAATCTGGTGCTGACGAATAACGGTTTGTTTTTGGTTTGTTTTTAATGGATGTAAGTCATCATCTTTGACACATGTCATCGCATTGCCAAATGACAAAACGCGTCATTTTTACAACCTACAGAACGACCCCCACATCCTCAATACATGTTCATTATTACGTAAACAGCACATGACGTCAAACGAGCGGTCTTTATACAAACATTGGCTGTAATTTTGAAAAAAAAACACAGACTTACAAAGAAAAAACACAGACTTACAAAAAAAAACACAAACTTACAACAAAAAAAAAATACAGACTTACAAAAAAAAACACAAACTTACAACAAAAAAAAAATACAGACTTACAAAAAAAAAACATAAGACTTAAAACAATTATCAATAATAATAACAACAACTCCATTTATCATGTTTATATGTGCCATGCTCATTGCCCCCCCCTGCTCCAAACCCTAGTCTCCCAGGGATGCTGTAATGTTGCGGACTATATAATTCAAGGTCATTAAATCTATAGAACATCTTTTCATTAGTGCTGCATTAATAAAACATGATTGAGGCTGAAGTGGGTTTTATTCCTTTCATCGTGATGTAAATTTAAACCGCAATAAAATTATAAAGTCTAGCCTGTATAAATTTGGTTGTGACATTACATATATTCCATTTGGTCGTTTGAAAATAATACAAGTCATAATACGGAATACATGAATGTTGAAACATAATGTGCGTACTATTAGCAGGCACGCCAGGGGGCCCGCATCTGTAGGGGGGCACGGCCGCCCCGACATGTCAATTTTTTCACGACTCATTGTTTATTAAGGGGCCGCAATGATGTCCTACCCTGGGGCCCTTGTTGGCTCTCGGCGCCCCTGACTATTAGACGTTTAATCTGTAGGGCTGAGGAGGTATGGGCCCTAATTTCTTAAGGGAAAAGGTCTGTTTGTTATGGTCCACACTGCGTTTCCCCACTTACGCTATGACGTTTACATTTAATTAATATCGTTTCATATCCACGCTCCCTTTTATCTGATCTCGGCTTAGACCTTCTGCCATATTTGAAAATTCATTTAAGGCCTACGATTCTGATCTAGTGATATATCGCGGGGATATTGTGGGCAGTGGCGTAGCGAGCTTTACTCGCGCCTGGGGCACATTACCCTTTTAGTGCCCCCCCCATTCAAAAACCATATACTCTTATATGTAAAACATACCATTTGGCGCCCCTTTGTGAGTAGCGCCCGGGGCATGATGCCCCCATTGCAGAGGTGTGCGGATCTTGAAATTAAGCGTCCGCGTCCGTCCGCGGATTTCTATCAATGATCCGCGTCCGCAGAATCGTACAACATTAGTCCGCAGTCAGTCCGCGCGTCCGCATTGCTCAAATTTAGCTGTTTAAATGACTTGAAATTTTTTATGGTAACGCTAAAGAAGATCCGCGTCAGTCCGCGAGTCCGCAACTTAACCATACGAAGCGTCCGCTGTCAGTCCGCGGATTCGGAAAAGTCTGCGGATCTGCGTCCGCAAGCGGACGCGTCCGCTGTCCGCTCATCTCTGCCCCATTGCCCCCCCCCCTCACTACGCCGCTGATTTTGGCATTGTGTGGTTGGAATCTTCAAAGTCATGTTTACTTTCATTATGCAGCTAAATGCGCTTTATCTCTTTGGAATCTACAAAAGTCATGTCCACTTTACGGAGGCCGCTTCACGCGCTCTTTACCCTCTCACATACACACATACACGCCAGCATACACACATACACGCCAGCATACACACATAGACACTCAGCACACAGCATACACACTTACACACCATTTTCCTACCGTGTACTAATGTCACCCACGGCTCATTACCCGTTATGTTTTTTAGACCTGTTACCTGTTTACCTTACATCCGTCTCGACCAGGGCGATGCCATCATCCAAGTGTGACCTACAGGTCACTTTGTGTGTATTTTTATGACCACATGTTTTGTTAATGAAGTTGAACTTTCAAGTGGACAATTAAAAATTTAATGACATTATGGGCACATATCGAGGTAGATGGGTGGAAAAAGGGGGGGGTGGGGTGGGATGGGAGTGAGGGCGTCAGATACAAAATGCATGACTGGTCAAGCTCTTGTGACTCTATACAATAGTGTTGACCAAACGTTAAGAATATTTTGAGTTCGAGTTGAAAGAAGGTGAAATTCCTTAGCAGCATTTGTCAATGCTTGTAATTATATTTAGCAGACAGATGAAAAAAAAATTATGTGTAAATACAAGAGCTCATTGACTGATTAGTTCAAACAAGGAAATTTTTGGGATAAACACGATGACTTAAGTAACTTAAGATTAGTACTTTTTAGTTTTAAATCACAGTTCGAAAGCAGATAATTTTCAGAGACGGTCTTAGGTTTTAGAGGGGCCTAGAAAAGGACTTAACGATATGTTGGGGATAGGGGCCCCAGAGACAGACTTAAAAGATAGGTTGGGGATAGGGGCCCCAGAGACAGACTTAAGAGATAGGTTAGGGATATTGGGGGATGGGGGCCCTACAGACAGACTTAACGATATGTTGGGGATAGGGGCCCCAGAGACAGACTTAACGATATGTTGGGGATAGGGGCCCAAGAGACAGACTTAAAAGATAGGTTGGGGATAGGGGCCCCAGAGACAGACTTAAGAGATAGGTTAGGGATATTGGGGGATGGGGGCCCTACAGACAGACTTAACGATATGTTGGGGATAGGGGCCCCAGAGACAGACTTAACGATATGTTGGGGATAGGGGCCCAAGAGACAGACTTAAAAGATAGGTTAGGGATAGGGGGCGGGCTGAATAGAGGTTGTTGTTGGGACAATTATAGAATGGGATTTAATAGGAATTAATACTTGAAGGGGCTAATTTGAAGTAAGGCCTTAAGTCCTCCCCAGCCCCCCCACAATCTCTAGAATGTTAAAAATGTAACACAATCTCTAGAATGTCTATATCTCATTGCCTGTTATATATTGTTTCAAAATGTTGGGTTTGAGTCTAAAACATCAATCACTAATTGCAGATGAAATATTAATTATTGGTTATCTTAAAGAATCCAGAATGTGTTGTTGCGGGTTATTATGTATTTCTATTTGTAAAATTGAAGATATGAATAGTCATTAATGGTGCAACTTTATTAATAGTCATTAATGGTGCCACTTTATTAATATGTGTTGTTGTGAGCGGGATTTCACACAGCTTTAAAGTCTGTTCACCTGACGTGTTGAATATCTCTCACTCTCAGGGAAGGTGACGGAAGAACAAAAAAACATGGACCAGTTAAAAACATTTTCCTTCATAACATTAAAACAAAACTAAAATGAAGTGTTATATTTCATGTCTAAACCATATTAATAAAACTAGTTTTTTTTTAATTCCTTTATTTGCATTTGATTCAATTATAAAATGACGATATGTTAACAGTTTAAGTAATACAGTATAGAATTAGAACACTGTGTAGGCATTTATGAAATGTTATGTTCTATAAATCATATTTATATTAATTATGCATTATTGGCCCACTGGAATACCAGGCTCATGGGCCCACTGGAATACCAGGCTCATGGGCCCACTGGAATACCGGGCTCACGGGCCCACTGGAATACCGGGCTCATGGGCCCACTGGAATACCAGGCTCAGAATTCATTTGTTGTTTACATTGACAACGTTCGAATAAATGTAATCATCAAAATAAAACTAAAATTAAAGTTCATTTTAAAAGTTGAAGGTTTTATTACGAATGTAAAATCAGTGTGTGTGTGTGTGTGCGCGCGCGTACGTGCGTGCTTGTGTGAAGTTTTTACTGTAACAAAAAAAATAATTTAAAACGCTAATGAAATTGTGACATTTAATTTTTTTTTTTTTAAAAAAAAAGGTAATTTGACCATTGGAAAGATGACATAAGAAACTTAGATACAAATTGTAAGTAAACGAGAGAGAGAGAGAGAGAGAGAGAGAGAGAGAAAGAGAGAGAGAGTGGGGTATAAAGAGAGAGATTGACGGTAGATATTGATGAGGTATCAGGAGATAATAGTGTGACGTAACAATAATGTTGTCAACAGTATGTTCAGGACAAGACGTAATTCTTTGTGACTGCAAGACAGTAGACTAGGACTTTACCAATGTACACTGTCACCTGATCCTGACCCATATCTGATTGAAGAATTCAACTTGAACCTGGACTGTTCTCTTCATTATTTCCAGCCCCCCCCCCCCCAGGTCATAGAAAACAGTTGTTTTATTTGCTTAATCTGATTTTTTTTTTGTATTTAAGTTTTTCTTTTGTTAATTAATTATTTCCAGTATTATTTTTTATTTCTTTTTGTTGTTGTTGTTGTTGTTGTCGTTGCTATGTTATCAGGAATTCGCAGTGGCTTTCATTGTGTGTGACAGTCAATATGGACATTGACCGCACACAGAACCATTCAGACGTTGTTTTTTTTTTTAAAGGGTCTCTTTGGCAAAAGTTTTGTTTGGGTCCCTTGGTTAAAGTATTTTTGAGGACCCGTGACAAACAGTGGCGTAGCGAGCTTAACTTTTGCCCGGGGCACAAAACCTTTTTAGCGTCCGGCTATCCACCCCCCACACACAATTCGAAACCCATATAATATTATATGTAAAATATAAAATATACCATTTGCCGCCCCTTTTTGAGTAGCGCCCGGGGCATGATGTCCCCTCCCTTGCCCCCCCCCCTTCTTCATTACGCCACTGGCGACAAATCTACATAGGGAGTCATAAGAAAAAGAGGGGGAGGAGGAGGATGATGGGGTGGGGGGGCTTGTTATTCATTTGAAATGTTAAGTTGTTAAATTTAAAAGAAAAATGAGAATCATAATCAACATTAACTTCATGACCTAATTAAAGGAGACATTGTGAAAGAATGTGCTTGAAATTTAAAACATTAAACGTATTAACAGCCACTACCAACCTTTTACACACAAAAAAATATTTAAAAAAAAATCATTTCAAACAAAAAAAAACCCAAATCTTCAACCAAAAAAAACCCATATCTTCAACCAAAAAAAACCCATATCTTCAACCAAAAAAAAAATTAGCTAATTTAATTGTCTGTATTTTTTTAAATTGTGTAATTTTGTGTGATACACATGTCGGAGGAGATCATTAGAACTAACGGTGTTTCGTTTCCAGGCATATCATTGACCTAATTATACAGCCCGCTGATATATTAACTGCTCACTTTTTTTAGACATCAGCTTGGGTCTTTTTTTAGATTTGAGCTTGGTTTTTTTAGACACGAAATTGGTTTTTTTTTTTTTGGTTTTTACATGAGTTTCGTTGTTTGTTTGTTTTTTTTATGAGAATTAAAAACAAAACAACTAACAATTCAATTTACATTTCAAACAATTAGATCGCCAGTTAGCTGTTTGATTTGATGGAATGAAACGGGAAGAAATGATCCAAAAAACTGTTTCACGTTTTCTTCAATCTGTAATGTAGATTATTGATTGTTACCTGCCCTGATGTCTTATTGACCTGGGAGAAACTTGATATTTTAAAAGCCTACGTTGTCTGTTGACTTTCCCTCTAACTGCCTACGTTGTGTGTTGACTTCCCCTCTAACTGCCTACGTTGTGTGTTGACTTCCCTTCTAACTGCCTACGTTGTCTGTTGACTTCCCCTCTAACTGCTTACGTTGTCTGTTGACTTTCCCTCTAACTGCCTACGTTGTCTGTTGGCTTTCCCTCTAACTGCCTACGTTGTCTGTTGACTTTCCCTCTAACTGCCTTTGTTGTATTCTTTACCTTCTACCTGAGAAGACAACAGTGTACTGGTGATTTCTTCATTGAACTAATTAAAAGCTCTCGCTGTACTCCTTCGATCGACAATATATATATATATATATATAAAAGAAATTCATTAAAAATAAACCCAATTAACCGCAACTCTTGTATTTTATATTCTCGAGTTATCTTTCCTGAACGTGACATGAACAATTGTTGTTCTTTTAAATTACTTCTTTCTACTATTACCCTAATCTCTATTTCTGTTTTACTACAAAGTCTAAGAATAACCTTTATCTCTACACAGCCCAAAAAAAAAATTAAAGAGATTTTTTGTTTGTTTGTGTGTTTGACAGCGTGTTTGTGTTATTTCACAATAATTAACATACATACGATTATCTGATTTTTTTTTTTTAATTTTTGTCCGCTCAGTTTAAATAAATATAATAAATAACAATCCTTATTCAATTTATGAATACCATATTTTAGCACTTGTTTTTTTCTGTTTTTATTTGTTAGCCTCCAGCAGTGATTCAATCCTCGTTTATATTAATCTTGTAGCACCCGGTGGGGTATGAATGTCGTAGATTTGACGTGTTGTTGTATACAACGTTGAGGATATGTCTTGACTGTCAGCTCACAGTCATGTGGGGCAGACGACTCTTTGTACTCAACTCTGGCCAATCGCTGTGCAGTCATCTTTTGTTTTTGCACATGACTGAATGGAATCAGAAAATTAAAGCTGTCATTGGAAACCAATTCGACTTGATAATACTTCAGCTTATATCCCTGTTATTCTTATATTTCTTTATTTATCGATAAACATTTGTAAAGTGTTTGTGTCGTATCTATTGTATTAAAGACAAAACAGTCTTAACACGTTATTTTTTTTTTGGTAATGCCACACTAAAAAAAAAAATAATGGACCGCCTTTCCGAGAACTCACAACAGGCTAACTGACCATGTACGTCGCACCGGATGTCCATCGTAGGGAAAGAAATCAGTTTACATGCCCATTTAACTCATGTTTAAACGTTGAGAGAGAGAGAGAGAGAGAGAGAGAGAGATTGATAGATTGATTGATAGATAGGATGACAGACATACTTACAGATAGACAGAGACATACATATTGTTGTTTTTTTTTTTTATATTTCAGGCCTAAAGTGACACCATATTCAAGTCTCTCACTACTTTTAATGCCCCAAGGGTGACCATTGACTGACCATCCTTGGTTTAGGTTCTCACCTCGGGGCCTGTGGACATTTGTCTGGTCCCCTCCCCCCCCCCCCCACCTTCCCTAATCGCGGTTCTCTCCACAGCGGTAACACGTGTATCTGCCGTACATCATTTTCTGTAATGTAAGAATATCTCCTTACTTTATCTCTGTGTAATCTGTAATATTACTTCCAGTGTAACTCTATCGTGTGTAATTATATCATATCCAGTTTCTTACGTATTTTTTCTTCAGTTTGATTTTTCTTTCTCTCTCTCTTTCTCTCTCTCTCTCTCTCTCTCTCTCTCTTACATTTATACGATGTCATTAAATTAGACCTAGTTTATACTTGTGTATCTTTTAGTTTAATTGAATATTTAAATAAAAAACATGTAATTTGAGACTTTTACAAAGTTCTCGTGTTACCTACACTTAATTTATAGGTCATTTACATTGTTGTCTCTACCTGACTTAAAAGTTGCTGGAAGTAATGGCTGCTAGGCTTGGTGCTAACCACACAATCCCTTTGTACGTTCTGGCGTCAGAAATAGATGAATTCTACACTTTATCTGCCCTGTTGCCTTTATGGGAACTTAACTTCTTTTTAAATACTTGATTGTCTCACAATTTTGGTATAAAAAAAAATGTTTGTTTAAACCTGGGTACCTACTTGATTAATTGTGACGAATGGTCGAGTGGTGTAGATGCTCGACTGTCGACCTGAGGCTCCTGGGTTCGGGTTCGATCCTCGGTAAAAAAAAAAACCAAGGGATTTATTCAGGTCCTGACTGGTGAAAGTATCCAAGTCCACCCAGCTTTAAACATTATATTTACCTCCTTAAATATACTGCTTATTATTTGCGGGTTAGATGAAAACAATTCAGCATTGCCTATGATTGGGTAGATCTATGGGGCGTCAGAAAAAAATGCGTATTGGTCTTTGCGCGCGCGACTTTTGTATTCTCGTGTAGGATGCAGCAGCTAATCGTGCGGGAGGATGGGGAAGGGGGTGGGGGGGGGGAAGGGAATCTGACACACCGAAGGGCTAAGCAGATGTGACTTGTCTGAATATCCTGTTTCTTCCTGTCGAGTTGAGGGCCTTGTTCGCTCTCCACCGTCGAGTGAAATTATTTGCTGCAGTCAACTGTGAACTGAATGTGGTAACTGTAACACTATCAGATGAATTCGGATGTCATCCCGAAAAAAAAAATAAAAAATAAAATGCAGCGATCCTCAAACTCTTTGAGTGGTTCTCATATTTTAAATTGAACTAAAATAAAAACTCACACATTTTAAAAAAAAAATGTTTCCTTTAGTGAATTCTACTCCATGTGTGTCCAATTGTAACTTTAGGGCCGCCGCGAGAAGGGAACAAACAGAACACTTCTCTGGGGCCCTGGCTCTATTTCAGTCTGCTGTAAAATAGCCTTTCATTTGATTTAGTTAAAGGGGGAGCTGATTTCTTCATTGATTATTAGGGTTCTGTGGGTGGGGGGGGTATAATAAGACTATCTGGAGCCGACACTGTAGTGGGGTATAATAAGACTATCTGGAGCCGACACTGTAGTGGGGTATAATAAGACTATCTGGAGCCGACACTGTAGTGGGGTATAATAAGACTATCTGGAGCCGACACTGTAGTGGGGTATAATAAGACTATCTGGAGCCGACACTGTAGTGGGGTATAATAAGACTATCTGGAGCCGACACTGTAGTGGGGTATAATAAGACTATCTGGAGCCGACACTGTAGTGGGGTATAATAAGACTATCTGGAGCCGACACTGTAGTGGGGTATAATAAGACTATCTGGAGCCGACACTGACGTGGGGTGGTTTTCTCTCACTTTCTGTTGTAACGATGACGTAAAACAGCGATGCCGATATTGAAGGGTCGGGGGTTTGAATACCGCCGACGCCTTGTACCTGTGTCCTCCATAGTGCCTTAAGAATTCTGAAGTGTTTTTTTTTTTTAAGTTGTAGCGCACTTTTTTTTTTTAATATTTCGTATAAACGTCACCAACAAATTCAAGCGTAATAATATTAAGAATATAAAGTATAAGTCAATATCACAAAAGAAATTATATTAGTCTTTTGTTATCACACTGTGTACACGGCTTATTTGTTTATTTTTAACTATACGACCTAAAACAAGATACATACTTTTTTGACACTATAAGATGTGAAATAAAATAAAAAATAAAAAAAAATTAAAATAGACTAAATAAAAGTGTGGATGTAAGAATTAAATGAAACAATTCATCCATATTGCCGATCACACTTTTCTTGTGTAAATATCATTTTTGAAAATATTTTGTTTGATCTAAGCCAAAGGAAATATATTTTTTACTAGCTGTACCCTGCAAAACCTTTGCACTGGAATACTGTTGTATTAATTCTTTACTTTCGATAGAACGCAGAACCCACACCGCTATTATTTATATAGACTTTTAGTACCTTTTTAATAAAATCATACTATTAGGAAACTGGGTCATTGGGGACAATTTGGGCCCCGGTTTTCAGAGATTGTCAGTTATAAGGGGGGGGGCCTAGATATTCTGGTCGCAGCCCTGATCCAACGACCGCCGTGCCTGTATAACAACAATACGGTTTTCACGCTTTGAAATTCCTAAGTGTTTTTCAAAGCCTTAAGCTTTCTTCTAATGTGTCCCTCACCGCCCCCGGATTAATAATGATAATAATGAGAAATAAACAACATGTTAAAAGATGTTAGGGGTGTGAATGTCAGAGAGCCAAAAAACATAATGGACGAGATGCGGTGGGGGGGGGGGGTCCGCTAGGAGGGAGTGTGAGAAGACAATATCACGGACCACATCAACAACATTTTGTATTTTTGTCCCTTCTTTCATATAATGTTTTCCTAATCCAAGGGCTAGGAACGTTAACTCTTCGAGAAGGATTAGAGTAATAGGACTTGACGGTCAGTTATGTGCAATATGGCGGAAGGATGCCGTCTGTCGATGTGAAGGGGAAAAAAAGAGATAGAGAGAAAGAGGGAGAGAGAGAGAGAGAAGGTGTGTGAGTAGTATTCATTTTTTTTTCTTTTTGGATTTGATTTTGTTTCAAAGATTTTTGTTTTATTTTTTTTTTTTGTTTGGGGTGCGGGCGGAGGCGTGGTTCTCACGTTATCCATTTAGAAACTGGATTATGTTCACCGTCTTGATCTTCGAGAGTGGATGTTATAAAACATCTCCCTACTCACCCTGAGAAATGTGGCTGCTGTCTCCCCCCGTCTTGTCACATTACAGCGTCGGCGAACATAGACAGACAGAAAGAGAGAGATACAGAGAGAGAGAGAGAGAGAGAGAGAGAGAGAGAGAGATAAAGAAACAGAAGATTTGTTGAATTGTGGGGATGGGGGGGAGGTGGTGGGGTAGATTATGGTGGTATAAAATGTAAACATATGCATATGTTGTTTATTATTTAATGAGCAAAAATGTGACATACACAATATAACAATTTGAAAAAAAAAAGAAAATTACTTTGAGATGAAATAGACAAATATTTCCAAAACACACGTATATCCGCAGAATCCTTCTTGTCCTTCAGGGTCCTCCATAGTTGCGGTACCCCGCACCCTCATAAAAGCCCCCCCCCCCAATATTCTCTCTCACTATAATAATTTCCAGAGTGGTATCCACCCCCTCCCCACATACACACACACACAAACACACACACAAACACACACATTTTAAAAAGATCAGAGACTTCTAAACACAATTTCTAGGCCGTCCATCAAAAAGTCTAGGCCGCCCATCAAAAATCTAGGCCGCCCATCAAAAAGTCTACGCCGCCCATCAAAAAGTCTAGGCCGTCCAAAAAAGTCTAGGCCGCCCATCAAAAAGTCTAGGCCGTCCATCAAAAAGTCTAGGCCGCCTATCAAAAAGTCTAGGCCGCCCATCAAAAAGTCTAGGCCGCCCATCAAAATGTCTAGGCCAGCCACCATTAAGTGAACCAGTTTAATAAGAGTGAGCGAAACTTTGTGTGTGGGAATCATTGTCGAGTAATATTTCTTTCTTCTAATTTTTTTATTTATTTTTGCACTTTGTGATGTCACCATAACAATGGGGAGATTTATAAAACCGGGAAGCTGTGAAATCATAAATTATTATTTATTATTGAAAGTTTTGCCTCTATTCAACGCATGGATTTGTGATGGTTTGAACAGGCGGACATAGCAACCTCGTCTTCTTTACACTTGCAGAGTACTGTTGTACTATTGTACTGTTCGGTACGGCAGATGTTGTCTCCCCCTTCCTACCCATTTACTGTACTACCTAATGATACCCTCCCCCTCTCTCACATGACCTCAACTGACCTTTCAAATATTTTGTCCTTCCCTCCCTTTCCTCTTCACACAATTTTTTTTATATTTTTTTTTTCAAATTATTTTTAAATCTATATACAATGGAATCATCCAGATATCACACCCAATATTCACGAGCCACCGAGTCCATTTACCGATCCACCTTACAGGTCATAATGTTTCGGAGATTCCCGCAACATTTATGGAACACGAGAAAGATTGATTTCGTAGGAAGGTCATTAATTTCTTTGCGTTGGTAGTATATATATATATATGTGTGTGTGTTGTATAGCCAACTGTTGATGCAATCGATCCTTCTCCAGAAATGGAGATCCAACACCTCCGTCTCCCCCTGCCCCCCACTTCATGCCCCCACCCCCACACACTGACTGGCGTATCACCGTGTCGTTGAATGTATCACCAGGAACGTCTTCTGACTAATCACACTTCTGGGTAGATTTTTATTTTATTTTTTATTATCTCTTTCCCCCCGAATGAAAGAACCGTGTCTGCCAAGGTGGCAAATGTTTGTAACTTGAGTATTGAGAGATGCTGGCCAATTGCCATTCCGTGATTCCTCTTTGTGAATGTATCCGAGATCTGGTCAAATTCTTGAACGGCCAAACAATTTAAAAAAAAAAAAAAACAACTGTGTATCCATTATAACAACAAATTTAAGTTTTTACAATGTTTGAGTTATGTTGATTATTTGAAGAAAATAAAAAAAATAAAAATATGCGATTAAATTTATGACATGTACATTTAATGACAAGTTCGTAGCGTGAAAGCACAAACATCTCCATGCATTCAAATGACATGTACATTTAATGACAAGTTCGTAGCATGAAAGCACAAACATCTCCATGCATTCAAATCACATGTACATCTAATGACAAGTTCGTAGCATGAAAGCACAAACATCTCCATGCATTCAAATGACATGTACATTTAATGACAAGTTCGTAGCATGAAAGCACAAACATCTCCATCTATTCAAATGACATGTACATTTAATGAAAAGTGCGTGAAATTATAAAGTAAATAAAGTGCACCAATAATAACGAGTACACAAAAAGTCTCACTTGGTAATAAACGTTTATTTCAGCTGACGTGTAGTTGGCAGTGACTCTCAAAGTGTAGATATAGTCTAGACTTACTGGACTCATTTCACATTGGTCGCGATGAAAATATAAAATTCATAATTAAATGATCAATAAACTATCTATGCATGATTGCAAGACGAATTCTCAAATTGTTAAAAAAAAAACAAAGAACTAAAAAAAAATCAGTCTGTTCTGCAAACTAAAAGAGGAAGTATATACATTTGATGACGTTTTTATTTGATTTCATTTGTTTATGGTGAGCGGCGTATCTAGAACTCACGTCATTGTATGTCATGTTGCCAAGCGTAACTGTTTGAGAGCCACTGCATGGTGTTTGATGATAAACGTTATTTCCTTCTCCACATCTCAAAAAATGTTTTTGCCGTCGTTGAATGTCTACCTTTATACTTACTTTACGCTGTTTCCAAGAATACGCCTTGGCTATTCGAGGAAAACATCGGCCAGTAGACAGTATTATATTATTATTATTATTATGATCTTAACATATGTATTCGTCTTGCGAAATGTTTTATTGACCTCTTTCAACCCAAAGTCTTTTTATTGTACCGTAAGACTCCTTTCAGCAGTTATAAGTTAGCTTAGAGTTATTTAATTAAATACATTCATTGTTTTCCTACATTTCGGTTTTCTTCCTGTCTGTTTTTTTTTTAAATTAAGTTAATATTACTTCAACACAGGCTGTGATTATTTCACCATTGGTTCCCTTCCCTGAAGTAGGGGGGGGGGGTCTCTATGATTTTCATCACCTGAAATCAAGTCACGTCTGATAGTGGCAGCGTCCAGCTTGACCTTTTGAAAACAGATGTTGCTCATTAAGCTGTTTGCTTTCACTTCCGGTCTTCTTTTTTTTTTTGTGTCTATTGTAAAAAAACTATGAAACAACAAAAAAACAACTCCATCACTCCGACACTTCCTGCTAGGCTTCAGTTCCTCGCTCCATCCCTCACATATCTAACGTCCCCCCTCCCCCCCCCCTACAATCTCCGTTCCCTCCCTCCCTCCCTCCCCATCCAACTAGCACATACATGAGATGCTCAAACTGTGATATATGATCACACAGCAGGCACCACACACACACATACACACACGTATATCCTGAGGATGCAAGACATCACAGAAATGCAGCCACTGGATACCACTGTACAGCAGCATCTCAATTATCCCTCCTCGTCCTGTGCGTCTGAAGTTTGAACTCTCTCCTTTCTTACTTCTTGCTTCCTCCACCACCCCCGCCCGTATGTCGTTGTTGTTATAAATTGTTTTATCTTTTTGTCAAGAGAAGACTTTAATTATCTCCCCTTATCATCACGTTTTTTTTCTCTTCCTAAACACATTCTATTTTCATTTTTTTAACTTATTACCTCCCCTATCCAGGGGCTATTGTTTACTTATTATCTCCCCTATCCAGGACTATTGTTGTATGGTTATTTTGTGTGTGTGTGAATGAAGCTGAAGAAAAATAACGTAAATGTACATTTGTTGACATTTTGTTGACATTCTGTTGACGTATTGTTGGCATTTTATCATATCTCCATCTTGACACTTTTCAAGTAACGTTGTTACTTTGACATTCCTGGCAGTGATAGGGCTGGGCTCATCTCTCTACCATTGACGCGAAAAAAAAACGTTATATCTGGACAGGCGACCACTTAAGTCCACCACCGTAACCAATCGACCCCCACCCCCTCCACCCCCCCAAAAAAAAACCCAGTTAAATGTGGTGTTAATGTGGACCCATGCAATCTCTTTTTCGCATACACCCCCCCCCCCTTTACCGTGGCCCTACCCCTCCAATGGCTCAGTTTCAGCCCGTGTAAGTTAAAGAAGGACAATGAAGGTAGTGCCATAATGTTCCTGTACATATGTATGTTCCTGTCCTGTGTACATATGTATGTTCCTGTACTGTGTACATATGTATGTTCCTGTACTGTGTACATATGTATGTTCCTGTACTGTGTACATATGCATGTTCCTGTACTGTGTACATATGTATGTTCCTGTACTGTGTACATATGCATGTTCCTGTACTGTGTACATATGCATGTTCCTGTACTGTGTACATATGCATGTTCCTGTACTGTGTACATATGTATGTTCCTGTACTGTGTACATATGTATGTTCCTGTACTGTGTACATATGTATATTCCTGTACTGTGTACATATGCATGTTCCTGCACTGTTTACATATGTATGTTCCTGTACTGTGTGTACATATGTATGTTCCTGTACTTTATTAATGTACTTCATGCATGCTCCTGTTACTGTGTACATATGTATGTTCTCTGTACTGTGTACATATGTATATTCTGTACTGTGTACTATATATATGTAGTTCCTGTATGCTAACTACATATGTATGTGTTCTGTACTGTGTACATATGGAATCAAGGAGATCAATGGAAGGGAAATGGTAATCACCATTTGTTCCACTCAAAGAACTAAAAAAAATGTAAGAAGTTCAATAAAACCAAAAATAAAAATAAATACAATTCAACGATTCGCGAATTTCCACGCAAATTGAAAACTATGAAAAGAGTGATTCAAACCCTGAAGTAAAGCCGTACCTTGGGTCTGTGGCATCAGGATGAAACTATTCAGTGTCATCAAAGGGTTGTAGACAAAAATCAGCAGTATGAGCGTTATTAACGTTTCATCGAATTGGATTTGAACTTTTTTTTTTTCATTTTGTGTGAGTGGTCGTCGTTTGGTCCCCACCCTACTGGTTTGCTCCCGGGGGGGGGAGGGGGCAGGGGAATTATAATTCTTAAAAGACAGTCCCCCCCCAATCCGAAACATTAGCAGTGTCCACGGAGGCACCATACGGCCAATTGTCGGAGTTGAGGTCTCGAACCTTTCACTCTCACAATGAAGGTCATTGCGTTCGGCGCCGCTGAGTCACCTGTCCCCGTTAAGGTAACCAGTGCCATCGAGATTGGACACCATTAAGCGCTCCATTCGTGCGACACCTCACATGGCACCTGCCGTCTTCCCTATAATGCCACGTCAGTTTTACCTCTCAGAATCATTCAGCGGTCTAACAAAAAAACCCACGTCACCATAGATTGGACTATAATTAGAAATCCATCGCTCACCATAGACAATGGACTATAATTAGAATCCACGTCACCATAGATTAGCCTATCATTAGAACTTCGATTAATGTCAATACATTATTACTTTCTATATGAAACCGGAAGTGTCAGGATTATGCATCAGCTATTTTTTTCTTTTTATTCTATCATGAAAAGCCTTCACCTTTCACGCTCTGTTGGCTACAATAAGGTCACGTGAATAATTAGATCCATAAGTCTAATTACTTCATTTGTGTTAGAAAAAAGTTTTAATGGTGAACTTGTTACCGGACTTCATCATGTAGAGCGGCGGCTGCTTCATCCTTCAAAACAACCATTATATTTTTGAAAAACAAAAAAAAAAACTTTTGACGTGAAAATTGTACTCAAGTAGTTATCTAAAAAAATGTTACCGATTACTCAGGAATCACGCGCTCGATTACTGTAGGTTATCGTCTGCTGGTGGTGATTTTTTTTTAGTGTATCGCAACAGACGATTTTTTTTTTTGTAGTACATTTTTGAACGTGTTAATCCCTGTGTACAAACTACCTGTGTATGTCTGACATTGTTGACAGTCGGGTACTGGGAAATGACGTACAATTATCAGTACGCAAGAGGGAAAAGGTTGTGCAAAATGTTATTGTTTATTTATCACTTAAGCATCGATTTGGTTTTTAAGATTCTTTGTGCACCATATTTATAAAACGATACCACATTTTACGTATACATGTCACTGTTATATATATCCGCTATTTTTTTAATAGTTTTATTTGATGTAATACAATATTGCTACACTCAATGTAGCACTCAATGTAGCACCAAATATAGCAATGGTGCAAAACAGATACATCCTTGAATGAGCTTATCAACAATCACCATCTCGATACCCTTTATCCCATAGATGAACCCATCACACATTCATTCAGTGGTTCTCAAACTTTTACGTTACTCGACACACTAAGTCAATTTGTTGTTTTTGTGACCCAGCCCCCAAAGAAAAAAAAAAACTAGATAACAGCGTATTTAAATTTGATATAGAAACCTTTTCGCAATTTACTTGGCAGTTTTAACAAACGTTTAGTTTTGAAACACAATAGAGAAATTGAATAAGAATAATACATACCTTGTATTGCACCTAAATTTAGTCCGCGGCTCGCGAGAAATTCGTCTGCCACCCACTAGTGCACGTGTTTTAATACTGAAAGCTCATTTTCTAAACAATAAATTAGCAGCTGTAGAAATTTGACACGAAGTAATAACAACTTGCGAAAAGTTATCAGTGGTATAGCAACTAACCCTTCCTTCGTTCAATTTGAATAATATCCCATAATTTAGTGTCATATTTAAATTCATTCAGTCCCCCAGATATTATCTGTTCCATAGAAGTTCGATAACGGAGAATTTCTATTTTTTTCTATATTTATCTTTGCCTACATTACCTGTCTTCTATATAATGTTGTCTTAACATAAGACCTTATGTTGGAAGCGCAGAAATGATAGCTAGTGTCAACTGTGGGACCTAGAATATTAACTCTATACATCGTATCGTATTTAATCATTTCTAGGACGGGGCCCTTTTTTGTGTGGGGGCCTGGGTCTGTTTCCCCTGGTCGCCTCTTCTCCCAAAAATGTCTTTAATGTTTCTTCATTACCCCCCCCCCCTTATTGCAATGATTCACCTCTGTGTGATTCTCATAGTTTGAAATTTTAAAACACGTCATGAATTGTTTATGAAGAACGTGTAAGAATGAAACCTTTGTCTCCCTCCTCGGGGTTTGAATTTCTGACACGGGCATCGCTATAACCCGTGATCCGACACAGTCGACACCTGAAGGGGTGGGGGGGAGGGAAGGGGCGTTCTAAAGCAGGGAAGGGACAGCGCCTCGGGGGAATCCAAGATAAAACTGGATGAGTCTTAACACCGAATAACAAAAATAATAATAAAACAAACAGACTCTCAATAACATTTTAATGACATATAACATTATAATCAAAATATCTGTTTCTAACTATGACATGTCATTAGATGAGAAACGGAGTTTGTTTATAATGCTAACTCTTTTGTTTTCTGTCACAGATATTCTTCCAATTGATATAGAAAACACTGTAGAATGAAAATAGGTTGTAAAGTTACATATTGCGATGTTAGATTTCAAATCATCGTATTAAATTCAGGGGCAGATAACTTTTTTTTAAATAATTAAACTCACTAGTTACCGATCCTGACCAAGTTTTTATTTTGTAATGTTTTAAAATTATATTGTTATGTTTTTTTTTTTGCTAATGGTGTAGAGTGTAGACTGAATTGAATATCTCGTTATTTACCTGACGATTATTTAGTTGGATCTTTTAAATACGCTGTTTTACGGTATTTATTTATTTATTTATTTATTTATTGTGGCAGCTGACGTAGGTGGTAAACAATTGACTTGTCGGAAATCGCCAAGATCAGGGGCGTGAGCAGGGTTTCTGGAGCGGGCACCTACCACCCCCCTAGTAACCTGTTTATGGGATGGGACGCCGATACGGCCAAATGAAAGACGCCCATGTAAACGCACAGCTCTACAGTACACACTGTCGTCCACGACACTGGCTGTGAGCCTAATCTGCATGCTTTACGTCACGGGTTCAAACCACTCAGGCCGTAGCGTGAGTGGGGTGCCTGGGGGCCGGGCCCCCCTGCGTTTTGTCTGCCCCCCCCTCTGCTTGTTTGCCCTACTAAGTAACATTAATTTCCTGCCCCCTGCTGTAGAATGCCCGGTCCCTGCTGTAGAATGCCCGGCCCCTGCTGTAGAATGCCCGGTCCCTGCTGTAGAATGCCCGGCCCCTGCTGTAGAATGCCCGGTCCCTGCTGTAGAATGCCCGGCCCCTGCTGTAGAATGCCCGGTCCCTGCTGTAGAATGCCCGGTCCCTGCTGTAGAATGCCCGGTCCCTGCTGTAGAATGCCCGGTCCCTGCTGTAGAATTTTCACGCTACGGGGGTGAATCCACCAACCTATGCCTTCCGCGGTTCCCCCCACCCCCACCCCCATCCACTCCGTACTCGGAGGAGCCATGGCGGGTTGAATTGGGCGATTCAGAAAAAAAATAGGTTTAAATTTGATATGATTAATATGTGAACATCTCTTCCTTACACTGACTTAATAAATATAATTTTTACTACAATAAGATGATGTATTCACCTTCAACGGACCAAATATTAATAAAACATATAATATAATAAAAGCGATTTGGGCGCTGCGTTAAAACGAAAGTGAAGAATTAATACAACAGTATTCTTGTTTAAAATACAATCATGAAAAAAAAATCAGATCTGCCCTAAACCAACAATAACCTACCCTACAGATCAAGCCTAAGGGGATATAACTCTAATGCAAAGGTTTTGCAGGGTACAGCTAGTAACAAGATAATATTCAAAGAAAAAAATTGTAAAAGTACAATATTTAATTATACCGATAAAGAAAAAAAAAACTAATAATAAATTTGAGAGTTTGCCATAGTGACATTTGACCTTTGCTAATAGTTGTTATAGACGCGAACAGTTTTGTTTTTTTTTATGTCAGACCGCAGTCCGCGGGTTATCTTTCTCTTTTTTTTAACTCCCTTGTCTTAGATTACCAATTAAAAGAAACTAATTATAAATTGTATTTCTGTAAAATGTAAAAAAAAAAAACAATAAATATATTATAATATAAAATAATCATTTTAAAATAAAATTTAAAAAAAAATGGTTTTTGACTAAGATTTCAATTTTTTTTTTGTTTTATATATTTCCATTATTATCTTTTTTAAGTTGTCAACGTTAGATTTTAAAAAAAAATACAAACTGAAGATTAAGAAACTATCCGATATAATTGAAGTTTTTATTTTCATTTCATTTCTGGCCTGTAATTTAATATTAGATGAAAATTTTAATGAAATTTCTATGATGTGTTTTTATTTAGATGCAATTTATTTGTTTTGTTTTTTTTTTGATCTAGTGCTTCATATTTTTCTCTTTTCAATCAAATTTAGCCTTCAGCCATGTTATGTAAATATTTTAATACATTATGTATATTTATGTATTTAACTGTATCCATTAAAAAATACATGCTGCATGGGGGGGGGGAATAAAGACGTTTCTAGACAGCGGGTTTCTAGACCGTTGATAGTCCCAGTGGACATATAGATGGACAGTGGTCATTGAGACCCGGGTATGGGAAATTGGTGGTGGGGGAAGGTCTGTCAGGAGGAGGAATAGAATGAATGATGGGAGTAAAAGAGTGAACGATGGAGGGGAGGTCTTAATAACTTCCTTTGGCTAGCAGACGACACCTGCTCTCTCTCCGTTGATGTCGTCCATTTTATTTTATTTATTTTTTTTCGCCTATTTCATTGAAAACTTTTAAAATTTTTTTTTATTTTGCGATCTTTTGTTTTGCCATTTGTGTTTCTGTAGTTTTATGTGGCCACGTGATCAAGGTAACTGTGTTGATGGGAGTATTTTACGTGTCTACACTTTGTACGTGCTTAAATTTGAAGTGTCATTTAGGTGGATGACAATTTTATGTCTGAATACTGCTTCGAATCATTGGTCACCTAAGCATGAGGTATGTCACAGCGTACTTACCCATACAACACATAATGAAAAAGGTCGTACTTGTACGACATGAGATGTTACTCCTACGAAAATAAAGTGATTGACGTCTACTGGATTCGAACCTTATAAAGATATATGGTCCATTGACTTTAATATATATATATATATATATATATATATATCGAGAACTAGATAGTCCTTTGTCTGATATAGATAGATAAATATGATAGATAGATATAGATATATAGATAGATACATAGATAGATAGATACATAGACAGACATACTGAAAGAAAGAAAGACGGGCAGATAGACAGACACACAGATACCGACTGACACAGAGACTGACCTATTGATTAGATCAGAAAGTATATTGAGGTTGCCAAGCTAGACTGGGCCCAGTGTCCGAAACAGAGATTCAGGTCATAACGAACTCAGTTCTGTTCTCTCTATCCCTTTCATCCATTAAAAAAAAAAAGAAATCTCAGAGGGACCAATTATCGATAAAAATGGCTGCCGAGAATGACATTAATATTCAATCTTCTGTTTTAATAGGGAAAGGAAGAAGAGGCGGGAGGGGGAGGGCAGCTGGGGCAAGAGGGAGTGATAGAAAAGATCAACACTGCCCACTCCTGCCCTGTACTCCCGCACGCACGTGCAAGGAAAGAAAGATGGAGAGAAGGCCAGTCCGAGTTTTATGTCATAAAACATAAGATGGATGCGATTTGGGGTATTGGGGGGGAGACAAGGGTGTGATGGTGAATGCCAGATTTGTTTGGTTTTTTTTTTACTTGTGGCGTAGACAGGGTGCCATTACAGCCACAATACAGTGTGGAACACCAGTGGAACATCATTGTGTAGTTCTGTATTCGGCCGAAACATTACAGTAATCAGTTAAAAACAAGACACAAGCACTAGAAGAGAGATACATTAAAAAAAAACATCGGGAAAATCCGGTATATACATTAATAAAAAAAAACGGAAATCTGGTTTGAGTCGATGTTCTGTTGTCAAGGCAAGGAACAGTAGTGAAAATTATTGCATATGAATGTGTCCATCATCAGGAAACTGGACACTACTTTGTCCATCTGTTGTTGAAGTTAATAAATAAATAAATTCAAACAATGTGTGTCTTATCTTGAACGCGCGTCTTATCTCTCTTGGGAGACATCCAGCCGAAACTTAACCATAGGAGCTCTATACACCACATTCACGCTACTGTAGTGTCTTCTTGACAATTACCGGTAAAGAATGTCACTAACCGGTAAAGAATAACCATGACCGCAAACTTTTATGGGGGGTGGGAGGGTGTCACTTGACTGGGGGGCTATACAATGGGCCCACACACACTGAGTAGAACACAAGTCATACATCTATGACTATGATTAGTCATTATAGATATTGTTTTAGTGCATGTTTTTCTCTTTCTAAAGGCCGGTATTAGCCGTGGACTTCCTACCGTTGAGTCCAGTTTTAACCACACAGCTGGACACTGAAGAGTTTCTCCGTGGGGCCGCACGATTTTTTTTATTGGGTAGTGTGTGTAAAGGGGGGATGGGAGGTCACATGCTAAGATTAAATACCTTCTAATATCACCTGTGTAGGAGCCCCCCCCCCCCATTGCGATAATTAGCTCCGGACCCAATAATATGCTTATTAATAGGCCCTGTTCCTTATTATGTGGCTGTAGAACCGGTTATTGTGTTAATAATGGTGTTTCTTGTTTAGACAATGAAATGTTTTCAGGTTTATGAAAAGATCCCACAAAAAAAAAAAAAAACTCCTTGGGGTAGCGACGGTTCAAAAACGTTTATGGGAAAGAATATTACTAGCCCCGGGCATCCGACGGTGTTCGACCCTGACACCCCCATCCCCCCACCCCCACCCATCCACCAGTTTCACGGTCATGTCCTCTGTTCTCACAGATATTATTACCGGTATATCAAAAAAAAAATTATTGTCCATTCTAGAAGTCCACGCCGCACATAAAAAAACATTCCTCCACACATACACATAACCCACACACCTCCTCCACACACACACAAAATCCACACACCTCCTCCACCCACACACATAATCCACACACCTCCTCCACCCATACACATAACCCACACATTCCTCCACACACACACATAACCCACACATTCCTCCACACACACACATAACCCACACACCTCCTCTATAAGACGATGATACCGCGGGTGCGCTACTTTTCACCAATGTGCTACTTTTTTTTTAATAAAGTCTATGCGCTACTTTATGCAATTTTGTTTGTTTTGAGCTACTTTTGACTTAATCCTAATGGACGCTGATCTTGTTGAGTCTCTCGTTCATAATCCGAAAAAAGAAAATTAGCGGTGGGCTGAGATTGAAAGCCAGAGGAAGGATGAGGGTTGGGTGGGGGGGGGGAGAGTGTGAAAGGGCGCTTGAGCCGCTGCGAGGCAGGCACCTGCGCAGAAAGTCTATTTGAACTTTAACCCACGGCACTGATCGATGAGGGAGAATGTATCTTGATTGAGCAACGTGTGACAAAACAATTACGTAGTAAAATTATTTATAGATTCACGTGATTAACTGGCTAGGTAGATCCTACCCCCTTCCCTCCCCTCTTCTCCACACCATTGTTGTGTTGACTTATTGTTTTTTTTAAAAAGATGTAGCTGAATTTGTATTTTTTAAATCTTTTTTCCTCTCCCCCCCCCTTCTAAATTAAACGTCTTTTTTTAAACAACAGCCTTCCTTTCTTAATTATAACCTCCCTTTATTAAGTATAACCTCCCTTTATTAAGTATAACCTCCCTTTATTAAGTATAACCTCCCTTTATTACGAATGACCTCCCTTTATTAAGTATTTACTATGTACTAATTACCAGACAGTTACTTTCTTCTTTTTTTTTATTATGAAGTCACCCATTTAAAATCAGCTAATACTTACAATCGGACGACCACAAAAGATATCAATCATGTCAGTGCCAATCAGCCCTTCACTTTCACTGGTGGGTGGAATGGCGTTCAACAAAACTGTAAATACATGCTCTTACATGAATGTAATCTGTAATGGGCTGTATCCGGTTATTTTTTTTTCTTTTGCATTTCTCTAAACTTCCGATACCGAAAAAAAAAAAACAGAACTAACGGACGTTATGGAAAAGTCGAAAATCGTTTGCATTCCGGTTTGTAAGTCGGATCGGAAAGAGAATCGGAACAACTCCCGGCAAATTTATTCGGCTCATCGTAAATAACTTCCTGGCGTCCGTTGATGTCGTATCTTTAATTAGGTAATCACTTATTACTTTGTGTTTACAAATGTCGTCGCGTGAATAGTTTAATCCTAACTATAATCTGGATATTTCTGTTTAGAGATGTGTGCTTTCTTTGTTTACACAAATCGAACCCCACCTCCCACCACCCAACCCTCTTTCACTAAGTTGGCTTTTGTCTGATGCGCTTTCAACGCCCCTGTCATTGCATACACTGCCTAAGCCCTGAAGCCCCACTAACCAACTCACCAAACGTCATGGTTTCTTTGGATTCGAACACGAATGTAAGGCTTGTTAGCTAACAATCTCTGAATAATTGCCTTGCGTCAAAATAATTGAAATAAAAAGTAAATATCATAAATAAAAAATAAAAATTTAACGATAATTGTAAAGAATTTGTAAAAAAAAAATTTACCTGTTCTAATTTCTTAATCAAGAACACATAACTCTTATTTTCAGTATTTCTTAGTTATCTTTCCTTAGTTTTTTCATTTAACACATACAAGAAGGTTGAGCAAAGCATTCAGCCACGGTGTTTGGTCTACACAATATTTCTTAGTTATCTTTCCTTAGTTGTTTCATTTAACACATACAAGAAGGTTGAGCAAAGCATTCAGCCACGGTGTTTGGTCTACACAATATTTCTTAGTTATCTTTCCTTAGTTGTTTCATTTATTTAACACATACAAGAAGGTTGAGCAAAGCATTCAGCCACGGTGTTTGGTCTACACAATATTTCTTAGTTATCTTTCCTTAGTTGTTTCATTTAACACATACAAAAAGGTTGAGCAAAGCATTCAGCCACGGTGTTTGGTCTACACAATATTTCTTAGTTATCTTTCCTTAGTTGTTTCATTTAACACATACAAGAAGGTTGAGCAAAGCATTCAGCCACGGTGTTTGGTCTACACAATTTTTTTTTTGTTCTTTCCCTTGGGCAACATTTGCCCCTTTTTCTTAGGTGACTAATTATCTCGTCCAGCACCTCCCTGAGGGACCATCTTCCACTCTTTTGTCTCCAGGCTTGTGAACTTTATTAGAACTGACCTCTCCCCCCCCCCTCCCTTACGTCTTGGTCAGACTTTCTTACACACACATACACACACATACACACACACACACACATACACACACACACACACATACACACACACACACACACACACATACACATACACACATTATCATTAATAAAGCAGAAGAACAGACGGACGGATGGATGGATGGATATGTGAGTGGGTGGGTAGATGGATAGATGGATGGATGAATGAATGAATGGATGGTTGAATGAATAGATGGATGGATGAATGGTTGGATAGATGTATAGATGGATGGATAGGTCGGTGGGTAGTTGGGTGGATGAATGGATGGATGAATGAATAGATGGATGGATGAATGAATGAATGGATGGTTGAATGAATAGATGGATGGATGAATGGTTGGATAGATGTATAGATGGATGGATAGGTCGGTGGGTAGTTGGGTGGATGAATGGATGGATGAATGAATAGATGGATGGATGAATGAATGAATGGATGGTTGAATGAATAGATGGATGGATGAATGGTTGGATAGATGTATAGATGGATGGATAGGTCGGTGGGTAGTTGGGTGGATGAATGGATGGATGAATGAATAGATGGATGGATGAATGAATGAATGGATGGTTGAATGAATAGATGGATGGATGAATGGTTGGATAGATGTATAGATGGATGGATAGGTCGGTGGGTAGTTGGGTGGATGAATGGATGGATGAATGAATGAATGGATGGTTGAATGAATAGATGGATGGATGAATGGTTGGATAGATGTATAGATGGATGGATAGGTCGGTGGGTAGTTGGGGATGAATGGATGGAAGAAGACGAATGGATGGATGAATGAATGAATGGATGGTTGAATGAATAGATGGATGGATGAATGGTTGGATAGATGTATAGATGGATGGATAGGTCGGTGGGTAGTTGGGTGGATGAATGGATGGATGAATGAATAGATGGATGGATGAATGAATAGATGGATGGATGAATGAATAGATGGATGGATAGGTCGGTGGGTGGTTGGGTGGATGAATGGATGGGTGAATGGTTGGGTGGGTAGATGGATGGATGGATATTGGATGGAAGGATGCAGACCGACATCAGAAGAAGAGCAGTTTCGTGCAGGAGGGGGGGGTGTTAAGACATCGGCTGCAATAAAAAGTTCGTGGGGGAAGAAAATGAAATTGTGAAAGAGTTTGATTCACTAGATGGAGAAAATATGTTTGTAAGAAATAATTAATGCCGAGAATTTTATCAGCCTTTTAAAAACCAGATGTTGAGCTGATTAGCTTTGAAAAAAAAGAAAAGTTGTTGGTCTTGTTGTAAACTGTATCGATCCTGGTGATGTAAACTGTATCGATCCGTGTGATGTAAACTTTGAAGTGAAAGTTGTTTCGGTAAGAAGGACATGCACAAACAGGACATACACAAACAGGACATACACAAACAGGACATACACAAACAGGACATACACAAACAGGACATACACATACAGGACATACACAAACAGCTTGTATTCCTGCGTCAATTTTCTCCCTGGGGGTACGTTTCTTAACAAACGCAACCACTTTTTTGATTTGTCTCCTACCAGTGCTATTGACTTATTGAATCGTTTTGATGTAGATCACTTCTTTGAGTTATCTGGCAGCACACTAGAGCCTTAAAGGTGTTTGTTGTTTGTTTATTTGTTCGTTTTCTAACTTTTAAAACCCGCTTACATTATATATATATATATATATATATATATATATATATATATATATATATATATATATATATATATATATAAACGAAATCACTAAATAAAATAATATATGTAATCGCTCGAAAACACCCTCAAAACCCACTATTGCCAGTATTTCCTGTATACTTGAACAAGGTAACACTTTTTTTGTTCATCTACAACATATGCCACACAACCCAACCAACCATTAATAAAAAAAGAAAAAATCTCCCCTCGTCATTGATTCGTCTTAATCAGACATGTGACACAAATTCCGACACTTTCATTGGACAAGCCACTTGGATTCGGATTATTAATATGTCATGCATGTATGGTTTACCAACACAATCATGCGTGCAGCTTTGCTTTTTTTTTTTTGAAGCCCCAGACATCAGATTTTCAAAAAAATACAATAAACCTTTCTTTTTTTCTTTCTTTTTTCTTTCTTTATCGTGCACGACGTCTGGGCCAATGTAAGTGTCCTTAACATCGTATTAAGGAAAACCTTTTCTTCTGTCTGGGAGCGAAAATGCTTTTTCTTCTTTCTCGAAACCCTTGGATGGTTCTGTTCTTCGCTATCGTCTGCTTCATTGACACACCAGATCTTAGTTCCCGCGAAAAAAAAAACCCAACATAAACAGATTGCTGTGCTTCGTTCTATGTTTAGTTATGTGCCTACTTCCTTCCACCTCCTCCCCCCACCCCCCAACCACATCTTTTATTCCATTAAATAAATTTAAATGTTCTAAGGCTGGGAGGTTACAAACACACTCACACACACAAACACACACGCACAAATGTTTTGACGCAGAAATGAAGCGTGTTGCCGCTAATTGAGTTATCTAGTATCAGATGAATGACATTACAGTTGTAAATTATCCTGTGATCATCAATGCGGAACTTTGAACGGCGGAGACTTTATTTTTTGGCTTTCGTTTGGTTCCTCGCAGAGTTCGTTTCGTAAACCATTTCGTTAGCTTGTCAGCAGATCTATTCTTGTGAATAGACGAACTTAGACACTGTCTAGGCCTTTTCCCCCCCCCCCCACAGACAAAATGTAACTTTCAGTAGGGCCACAAAATGTAATTTTGAGTAGGGCCACTAAATGTAATTTTGAGTAGGGCCACTAAATGTAATTTTGAGTAGGGCCACTAAATGTAATTTTGAGTAAGGCCACAAAATGTAACTTTCAGTAGGGCCAGAAATGTAATTTTGAGTAGGGCCACTAAATGTAATTTTGAGTAGGGCCACTAAATGTAATTTTGAGTAGGGCCACTAAATGTAACTTTCAGTAGGGCCACTAAATGTAATTTTGAGTAGGGCCACAAAATGTAACTTTCAGTAGGGCCAGAAATGTAATTTTGAGTAGGGCCACAAAATGTAACTTTTAGTAGGGCCACTAAATGTAATTTTGAGTAGGGCCACAAAATGTAACTTTTAGTAGGGCCACTAAATGTAATTTTGAGTAGGGCCACTAAATGTAACTTTGAGTAGGGCCACTAAATGTAATTTTGAGTAGGGCCACAAAATGTAACTTTCAGTAGGGTACACTAAATGTAATTTTGAGTAGGGCCACTAAATGTAATTTTGAGTAGGGCCACTAAATGTAATTTTGAGTAGGGCCACTAAATGTAATTTTGAGTAGGGCCACAAAATGTAACTTTCAGTAGGGCCACTAAATGTAATTTTGAGTAGGGCCACTAAATGTAATTTTGAGTAGGGCCACTAAATGTAATTTTGAGTAGGGCCACTAATTTAACTTCAGTAGGGCTAATAAATGTAATTTTGAGTAGGGCCACAAAATGTAATTTCAGTAGGGACACAAAAATGTAATTTTGAGTAGGAACACAAAATGTAACTTTCAGTAGGGCCACTAAATGTAATTTTGAGTAGGGCCACTAAATGTAATTTTGAGTAGGGCCACTAAATGTAATTTTGAGTAGGGCCACTAAATGTAATTTTGAGTAGGGCCACAAAATGTAACTTTCAGTAGGGCCAGAAATGTAATTTTGAGTAGGGCCACAAAATGTAACTTTCAGTAGGGCCACAAAATGTAATTTTGAGTAGGGCCAAAAATGTAACTTTCAGTAGGGCCACAAAATGTAATTTTGAGTAGGGCCACAAAATGTAACTTTCTAGTAGGGCCACAAAATGTAATTTTGAGTAGGAACACAAAATGTAACTTTCAGTAGGGCCACTAAATGTAATTTTGAGTAATACCACTAAATGTAATTTTGAGTAGGGCCACTAAATGTAATTTTGAGTAGGGCCACTAAATGTAATTTTGAGAAATACAAATGTAACTTTCAGTAGGGCCAGAAATGTAATTTTGAGTAGGGCCACAAAATGTAACTTTCAGTAGGGCCACAAAATGTAATTTTGAGTAGGGCCACAAAATGTAACTTTCAGTAGGGCCACAAAATGTAATTTTGAGTAGGGCCACAAAATGTAACTTTCAGTAGGGCCACAAAATGTAATTTTGAGTAGGGCCACAAAATGTAACTTTCAGTAGGGCCACTAAATGTAATTTTGAGTAGGGCCCCCCTATAGTTGTAAGAGACTATCTACTGTAAGAGTATGGTATGTCAACAGTTTTATGGATGTACTAAATATCTATATTCAGATTTGTGTTTTTGTATACAGGGATTGTCAATCTCTATTTGTGCCGGAAACGGTGCAAACTTTAATCATGTGTGGAGCTCTGGGCCCGAGATTCTTTGAAATGTATGAGATCGTATGGTGCGTCTTAAAAAATGAAAATGATTGGCACGTGTACTGACCAAATGTTGAATACTGTTTGGTTTTGAATGTGAAAATTTAGAGAATTCATTTGGATGGGGGCTGGGTGGGTGGGTGAGGTGTAATCTCCATTGTTTTATTTAAGCAGGGATTATATACAATTTTTTCATGTGCAGAATCTAGTTGAGCTAAAATAAATGTAGCCTCCCCTCACCACACACACACACACACACAGGCACTCACACTCATACACACACACACACACACACAGATGATTTTGTAAATTCTACACTGAGTTCATTATCTGATATCGCAATAAATTTAAACATCATCATATCTTTCTCACTCTCTCACTCTCTCACTCTCTCTCTCTCTCTCTCTCTCTCACTCAGTGTGTGTGTTTTATTAGATTCCACAGTGAGCAGGGGCGCCGAGAGCCAACACGGGCTCCAGGGCAGGACATTATTGCGGGCCCCTTAATAAACAATGAATCGTGAAAAAATTGACATGGTCGGGGCGGCCGGGCTCCCTTACAGATGCGGGCCCCCTGGCAATGACCCCGCCTGCCCCCCCCTCTCGGCGTGCCTGACAGTGAGCAGCGACAATTGAAAGATTAGCTCACAGTAGAAGCCGGATTTAACACACACACAGAGAGAGAGAGAGAGAGAGAGAGAGAGAGAGAGAGAGAGAAACGGAAGGGGTTGAACATTAGCCATTGAACATATATAAAGCCAGAATTAGGTCACGTCAAAAATAAAATGATGAGTGGGTGAGTTCCATTCTATTTTGGTGACATTTTTTTTTTCGCAGATTTGTATCTCAATAAACGCAATTCAAGGACGGTACGTGTGGGGGGGGGGGGTCATGCTGCGTTGTACCCGGGCCCTAAACGCTGTGTGTGACATTTCGACCATAATAATAATAATAATGCACGCCCCCTAGCTTATTAAAGAACACATGAATACGACTGTTTTTTTGTTTGTTTTGTTGTTT
This sequence comes from Bulinus truncatus, assembly GCA_021962125.1. Lineage (NCBI taxonomy): Eukaryota > Metazoa > Mollusca > Gastropoda > Planorbidae > Bulinus > Bulinus truncatus. The sequence continues at coordinate 2,184,684 of JAGDYQ010000072.1, read as the reverse complement.
TTTTTTAAATAGATTTTCGACCATATCCACCCCATGTTCCTCCATTGTACTACCATGTGTCTTTACATCAAGTTCAAAATACGTCTCCAATTATCCCCCCCCTTTCTCCCCCCACATACCGTGTTTCTGGCGTCCACGTCCATTGGGCTTGTCTCTGTTCTGTCCACGACAAAAGATTACACGTTGTAATACACTTAATCCCATGATTAAGATTATAGGAACGGGAGTCGCGAGCAAGGGGGTAGTTTTTTTGTTTTTGTTTTGTTCGTGGGGAGTTTTTCCCGGAGATTATTTTTATTATTACAATTTTGTTCTTTGTCATCCTTTTTGTATAACCACGTGACACCCACCTCATTGTTCTGTTTGGATATACGCTTCTGCATACGAGAAGGAGTTGTTGCTTTTTATTTTATTATATTTTTTTGTGTAACTCATGGGTGGATCCGCACTGGTCATGCCTGACTGAACAACGTGTATGCCGCATTTCGCCCCCAAACAAAAGTGTTTTTGAAGTTTTGACAATCATCGGGGGAAAGTCTCTCAAAAGCTGTGAGAATTATTAATTTTTTTTTGTCTTGGTGAATGCCTAGATCTGCTTGAAATTTTTTAAGTCTCCATCGTTCTTTAATTTCATATTTGATTGTGTGAGAGAGATATTCTCAAACTGTACACATACTTAAGTTCCTTTTTTTTAAAAAAAAAATAAAAAATACCCAATGATCTTGTAAATGAGCTTAAAAATCTTTTTAATGTAACAGACAATAAACTCATTAAATTTCTTAATTTGAGAACCTGTGGTGTAGTTGGATAAAGATTAAGAAAATTGAGTATTTGAGTCAACTTCACCAGTGACAGCTCGGGGTATTGCATCTTTACTTATATATGTAAATTTATAATAAAGAAAAAAAGTATTTTTTAAAAATCTCAGCAGAGTCCTTAAGGGATTTCAACCAATGACAACCTTCCCAGGCTCCGTCCCTAACGATAGCTCGCGTTCAGGGGCGTTTTAGTATGATAGTATACTGTTATAAGACTATAATTACGGTTCTAGACCCCGCACATGAAATTCGCCCAAAGGCCTCCCGGCATTCAACAGACCGACACCGATGAGAGCAACCATAAAACAAACTGTTGTAAAATCAATCAATATAATTGACCACGGCACGTGACTTTGTTAGGAAAAAAATGTTTAAGGATCTCTTTTTTATGAAAAAAAATAATAATTTTCAAGCAGACGACAGTCTTTGTCATCGGGAGTTATTCCCCCTAAACCTACAACAACATCACACACACAGACACACAGGTACGGCACACATCAACATATGACGTAGAGCACAAAGCCGAGTACTGAAGACTTTGTCAGTCCCCCCCGTTCAATATAGGAAAGGAGAGAGAGGGGGTGGGGAGGATCTTTATGATTCCCGCACGTCTTAACTGCACAGCATGGAGCCCCCACCCCCCCACCCTCATCCGCACCCGCGTTCCATACAAAGCCCCACCGATATCCCGCAGCGTATTACTTCCAATTGCCCAGACAAGCCCCTCTAATTCTTCTTATTCTAGATTTGTCCTGATTATATCCCCTGTTGAAAGACAAGGTGTGCTCCCTTTTATTTACTCCTCGTATGAGAGACAGGCACACACACACACACACACACACACACACATATATACACACAATCACAAACACATACATAGCCACACACATAGTCCCTCCCCTACCCCCACCACCAAACACACACACACACACTCAAAGACACACCTTTCATTTTAAAGTATCCATTTTTTTTACATTTACCTTTCACCGACAAAATAATGTCCCCTCCCCAACACACACACATGTTGCACTGCATGAAAGTCTATGTCTTACCAACTGAAGTATTTGGACTATTTTGGACCAGAAGCTATCTTCTCTAGTCATCATCAAAAAAAAAAAAAGGGCGGGGGTGAGGGGGTAGGTGGTGGGAGGGCGGAAGGGGGGAGGTTGGGGCGAAGGCAATTGAAATGTCCCCCCCCCTCCCCCACCAAGATTCAACAACGTCCAGATATGTGACTCGGTTTGACATTTTTCTGTCTGACAAAATAGTTCAAAGGTGACCATTGTCTGTCTAAACATCTAAAACAATCCAGGTGAGCGAATGATGGAAGCCGTTGGAAGGGGGGCGGGAGGCGGCCATATATACATTGTTCCATGACCCCTGGAGGCTCGATCGAAGGATTCCCATTGATTATTATTATTATGGGTGTTATTTGATGGGGAATATATATATATATATATATAACTTTATATAGAAGCGCAGTTGATTTTTTTTTGTTGCACGGTGGGGGGGGGGGGTCTGGAAATTGTTCAGGGCTGTATTGGTTGTCTAAGAGGCAGTCGCTTCTCAAACAGCATAGGAGCCTTCGCGTAATTATATTGCAGTGGGCTCCTAATCTCAGTTTTTCGGTCGCCTATCTTGCCCCCCCCCCTTAGGTCAGAATATCGCCTGGTGTGGTTTTCTCAGCTTCTATATATCTATATCTTCTATATATCTATGAACCTATTCCTACTAGATTTGTTTGGATAAGTGGGTGGGGCTGGGAAGAGAAGGGATGGGAGGGTGGAGGGGGGGGGGGAGGTCCCACGACATATGGAAATGATAAACAAACATAACAATAAACTCATTATGTCATTAGTGCTTTCATTTTGTATTTCTTTAATTCCACCGAAAAGTACAACAAATACCGACTATAGGAGTGTTTAACGTGTCACGCGACGTACCGGCTGAAATTATAATAATAATGACGTTGTACGGTAATTACCTTTATATGAATGAGGGAATGAATCCATTACGTTGAGCACTTCTTCCATACTGTACTTTGTTGAATGTTATTAGTGCACCATTGTGTGGACAGCACAGGAGAATACCACGAGTCATTTAGTCAAATAAAGACCGAGCCCATTTGAGACTTTAAAATTATTATTGTTTTCATTATTTCGGACTGATCTTAATATGGTTGGGGGGGAGAAGGGGTATGCTGGGAAAGTAACTAAACAAAATGTTTTGATTATGTGACGTAATGGACTGGTTGTTGAAATTATCAAGAGTTGTCTAAGCCGGTGAGGGGTTAAATGGGGGGGGGGGGTGCGGGGGGCTTGGAGACGGGTCGGCGAGGTGAAATAGAGGTCACCGGATCCTGTGCTCATTGATTGGGGTCTGGGGGAGGGGTGAGGTGGAGGTAGGGATGGCGGATTACAGCTGTAATTATGAGTGGTTATCCTTTTTCTTTCTTTATTACCTTTATGACAGACACCTTCTAGAGGTCACTGCCCCCCAGCCTCGCCCCGCCCCCCCACACACACACATCCCTCTTGCCATTCAATCAGTAAGATTTTGTCTCACAAGTTTTCCCAGTCTCTTCTCGGAAAATGTGCACGTTCAACCGCATGACCATAGCGCCCCGCCTCCCCTTGAGACGCCCCTCCCCCCCCCCACATACACACACTTTAAAGGAAGTTCAGTAGTGATGTCATTGTTCGTCGTGATGATGTCATCTCACAATGCATATTTATTTATTTATTGTAAAAAATGTTTTCATACGAGGTGAATCATAGAAACTGACGTCAGTTGAAATTGTTTTTATTTTTTCTGGGCAAGAGACTGATCAAGTAACAGCTTGGTATGCTGTAAAGTGTAAGGTATGCTGAGAGATATGCTGTGAAGTATGATGAGATGTATGATGTAAATTATGCTGAGATGTATGATGTAAAGTATGCTGAGATGTATGCTATACTGTAAGGCAGAGGTTTTCAACCTGTGGTCCGCGGACCCCCAGGGGTCCGTGGGGAGCTTCTAAGGGGTCCGTGGGCAAGTCAATGAAATTAGCGATTTTCTCGTATAAAGTATTGCTTCATTTGGTTGATTGGTTAGCTTTTACTAAACAAAAAAAAATTACCAGCTATGCCAATGTTTCAGATACAGGCAACAATGTGCAGAATTTAAAACTCCGCTAGTATTTGCTTATGCTACGTCTGAAATATGAACTAGAGTGCATACAACATGTACTTGTGTAGTGAGTTTTTTGAGTCATGTCATCTTGGCAATGTTTCTTACTTGCTGAGCTCTGGCGTCACTGTTAAAACATCCGCAAAGTGCGACAGCGTGTGTATTGTTGATAAATTCTGGTTGATCATTCTGTAATGTTTTTATAACATACTTTGGAAGGGCGGAAATTCGCCATAGATACGATGAGATTACAATATCGTTCATGTTTAGAGAGAGTTTGTATTTTAAGGTGACACATACCTGGGAAAAAGATGACCTGGTTAGGCTGGAATTAAAAAGCAAAGCTTAGCGCGCTTGTGTTTTCAAGAGATAAATGTTGTGATAATTATCAACTGTCTGGTATCGTATGTATGGCGCCGAACATCCACAGAAGCTTGATTAGGATTTTATAAAAGAAGTTAGCAGACGTTTTGATAGGTATAGAGATTGGAAGAGAGAAAGAGAGGGAAGGAGGAGAACAGAGTGGTACAGACATACAGTTCGACAAAAATAGGCAGCTCACAGGATAGACTAGTGATGTTTCAGTGAATATGTATCTTGGAATGTTTAGTTACATGCTACTTATATTTTGAAATTATATTTTGTGTAATCGTCACATAAAGTACAGGAATTGGACTTGTCAGTTTAAATCATTTATTTGTGATGTCTGTGAATAAGTACACGCTTAGATAAAGTGTCGGTCTCTACCAGAGAAGTGAAGACAGACATTTATCATCACAATAACGCATAATGTATAACTAATAATACGAATAGTAATGACACCTAGTAGCATGGATACATTTCTGAAGAGGAAAACTGACCAGAATCTGGAAGATTCTGATGATCAAGCAGCCAAAGACGAACGAAAAAGAAAGTATAATCCAGAATATATATCATTCGGCGCAAGTATAATCCAGAATATATATCATTGGGCTTCACCGCAGGGGGGACCGATGCTGACCAACCTCTTTGTGTCGTGTGCTTGCAAACATAATCGAACGATGCGATGAAGCCTGCCAAATTGAGGCACCATTTGACCACAATGCATCCGGAACTTGCCAGTAAACCGAATGAGAGGAGTACTCGCTGCTGTCAGACAAAGCCATGAATGTCCTGCTACCATTTTTTCTACGACGTACTTGTGCGAAACTGCAATCTCTGTTGTTACTGCGATGAAGACCAAGTACAGGTCCAGACTGGACATTGAAAATGAAATACGCATATGTTTATTACGCATACCACCAATTTTGAACAAACTCTGTTGTGCAAAACAGGCACAGCCTTCCCACTGAACAGCGTACTGTGTAACGGACATACTCGGTGAGTGTTTCATTATTTGGATAGATAGCTATTCCCGTATGTAAAATGACTTTTACACGATGTGCGCGTAACTCAGGCTAGGCCTACAGTTTATCAGAATTTAAGTAGATTGCGTCCGTAAACTTAATAAGACATATTAGGGTCCAACCTTAGGTATGAAAAATTAAGGCCAGGGCGCCTTGGGCTCTGGGGGTCCGCCACCCGAGCTTGGTATGTCTGTGGGGTCCGCAGGGTAAAAAAGGTTGAAAACCTCTGCTGTAAGGTATGCCGAGAGGTATTCTGAGAGATATGCTGTAAAGTATGCTGAGAGGTATGATGTAAAGTATGCTGAGATTTATGCTGTAAGGCATGCCGAGAGGTATGCTGTGAAGTTTTAATGAGGTATGCTGTGAGGTTTGTGTGAAGGTGAAACACAAATTTTTTTTTAACATGCAATACAGTATTAACAAGCACAATGCATGTACAATTTTAATATCGATTTTATGATAACGTCACATGCGGAACCATTAACACAACTCAAATACACACACACACACATACACACACACACAGACACACACATTCAAACACACATAAACAAAAACACAGGTAAACGAGCATTGTTAAAGTGTTTAAGTCTGTAAAATAGTGTGAGTAATAAAAATCGTGTTCACCCCCTTGACACAATCTCTGTTTATAAACTCAACTTTTTATTTGTATTAACGGACCGACACTTGAATTAAACCCCCCGGGGGGGGGATACTTGAAATATGTCAAGGGTGCCCTCCTCTGTGACTTTCTTTTTTCTTGTACGGTTCTTGTCACAGTAATTTCAGGGACGTCTCTCGGTTGAATTGAAGGGCGGCATGCGTCCTGTCACTCCCTTGTCACAAAAGCCTCTAGGGCGCCCCCATTAATACATGAACGACTCGTACTCCTCTGTAGAAGTGTTCCTGTTTCTGGGAACTACAATGCAACAATCCACACACACACAGCGTGAACGTGAACAATGGCTGTCGTATTTACGGTAATCTTTCTTCACTGGGCGAAATAAAAATTATGAACTCGTATGTTGAATCGGTATATATTTATATAATTCAAAAAAAAAAAAAATAATAATAATAATAAAAACTCATATCTTTGTGTGCATCTTTCTGGATAGTCACTGACCATTGTCCATTTAGATTCTTACTGGACACTCGCTGATCTGACGTTTCATTTCTTTCACCCGTAAACCATTTTGTGAAGACGACTGACACTGTTTGGCAACTGACCTATGGAACACAGATTAGGATACAGGCAATAACAGTGCGGTTGATATGACATTGACATTTATGTAGCTAGATGTCAACTTGGTCAATAACTGTAACAAGGAGCGGGCACACGAAATAATAAATCTAATGGATGACCTATTTTAGTATCTTATAAGGAGTATTTGTATTAATGAGGCCAGGCATTTTGTAGTAGCCACGTATTGATCAAAAAATGATGACAGCTTTTTCTTTTTATCAAATGACCCTGTCTTGTTTGATATCCTGTCAGGAACTTGACATTTGTGTGACAATTAGCATCAATGACATCGACACATACATGTCATTCTTCGTACACTATGTGCTCTATTCATCTTTCTCTCTCTCTCTCTCTCTCTCTCTCTTCCTACCTCCCTCCCTCCCTCTCTCTCTTTTCCTCTCTCACCCCCGCTCTCTTTCTCTCTTCGTAACTCTCCCTCTCTCTCTCTCTCTTCCTACCTCCCTCCCTCCCTCTCTCTCTTTTCCTCTCTCACCCCCGCTCTCTTTCTCTCTTCGTAACTCTCCCTCCCTCTCTCTCTTTTCCTCTCTCACCCCCGCTCTCTTTCTCTCTCTCTCTCTCTCTCTCTCTCTCTCTTCCTACCTCCCTCCCTCTCTCTCTTTTCCTCTCTCACCCCCGCTCTCTTTCTCTTTTCGTAACTCTCCCTCTCTCTCTCTCTCTCTCTCTCTCTCTCTCTCCCTCTCTCTTCCTACCTCCCTCCCTCCCTCTCTCTCTTTTCCTCTCTCACCCCCGCTCTCTCTCTCTTCGTAACTCTCCCTCCCTCTCTCTCTCTCTCTCTTCCTACCTCCCTCCCTCCCTCTCTCTCTTTTCCTCTCTCACCCCCGCTCTCTTTCTCTCTTCGTAACTCTCTCTCTCTCTCTCTCTCTTCCTACCTCCCTCCCTCCCTCTCTCTCTTTTTTCCTCTCTCACCCCCCGCTCTCTTTCTCTCTTCGTAATCCCCTCCTCCCTCTCTCTCTCTCTCTCTTCCTACCTCCCTCCCTCCCTCTCTCTCTTTTTCCTCTCTCACCCCTGCTCTCTTTCTCTCTTCGTAACTCCCTCCTCTCTCTCTCTCTCTCTCTTCCCTCCCCTCCCTCCCTCCCTCCCTCTCTCTCTTTCCTCTCTCACCCCCGCTCTCTCTCTCTCTTCCTACTCTCCCCTCCCTCCCTCTCTCTCTTTTCCTCTCTCTCACCCCCCGCTCTCTTTCTCTCTTCGTAACTCTCCCCTCTCTCTCTCTCTCTTCCTACCTCCCTCCCTCCCTCTCTCTCTCTCTTTCTCCTCTCTCACCCCCCGCTCTCTTCTCTCTCTCTCTCTCTCCTACCTTCCTCCCTCCCTCTCTCTCTTTTCCTCTCTCACCCCGCTCTCTTTCTCTCTCTCTCTTCCTACCTTCCTCCCTCCCTCTCTCTCTTTTCCTCTCTCACCCCCTCTCTCTCTCTCTCTCTTTTCTCTCTCTCTCTCTCTCTTTCCTACCTTCCTCCCTCCCCCTCTCTCTCTCTTTTCTCTCTCACCCCCTCTCTCTTTCTCTCTCTCTCTCTTCCTACCTTCCTCCCTCCCTCTCTCTCTCCTCTCTCTCACCCCTCTCTCTCTCTCTCTCTTTCTCTCTCTCTCTTCCTACCTTCCCCTCCCTCCCTCTCTCTCTTTTTCCTCTCTCACCCCTCTCTTTCTCTCTTTCTCTCTCCATCTCTCTCTTCCTACCTCCCCCTCCCTCCCTCTCTCTCTTTTCCTCTCTCACCCCCGCTCTCTTTCTCTCTTCGTAACTCTCTCTCTCTCTCTTCCTACCTCCCTCCCTCCCTCTCTCTCTTTTCCTCTCACCCCCGCTCTCTTTCTCTCTTCGTAACTCTCCCTCCCTCTCTCTCTCTCTCTCTCTTCCTACCTCCCTCCCTCCCTCTCTCTTTTCCTCTCTCTCCCCCTCTCTCTCTCTCTCTCCTACTCCTCCCCTCCCACTCCCTCTCTCTCTTTTCCTCTCTACCCCCCACGCTCCCCTCTTTCTCTCTTCGTAACTCTCCCCTCTCTCTCTCTCTTCCTCCCCCCTCCCTCCCTCCCTCTCTCTCTTTTCCTCTCTCACCCCCCCGCTCTCTTTCTCTCTCTCTCTTCCCCTACCTTCCTCCCTCCCTCTCTCTCTTTTCCTCCTCCTCACCCCTGCCGCTCTCTCTCTCTCTCTCTCTCTCTTCCTACCTTCCTCCCTCTCTCTCTCTCTCTTTTCCTCTCTCTCTCTCTCTCTCTTCCTACCTTCCTCCCTCTCTCTCTCTCTTTTCCTCTCTCTCTCTCTCTCTTCCTACCTTCCTCCCTCTCTCTCTCTCTTTTCCTCTCTCTCTCTCTCTTCCTACCTTCCTCCCTCTCTCTCTCTTTCCCTCTCTCTCTCTCTCTTCCTACCTTCCTCCTCTCTCTCTCTCTTCTTCCTCTCTCTCTCTCTCTCTTCCTACCTTCCTCCCTCTCTCTCTCTCTTTTCCTCTCTCTCTCTCTCTTCCTCCCTTCCTCCCTCTCTCTCTCTTTTCCTCTCTCTCTCTCTCTTCCTACCTTCCTCCCTCTCTCTCTCTTTTCCTCTCTCTCTCTCTCTCTTCCTACCTTCCTCCCTCTCTCTCTCTCTTTTCCTCTCTCTCTCTCTCTTCCTACCTTCCTCCCTCTCTCTCTCTTAAATTCTCCTCCCCCCTCATCCCTCTCTTTTTATGATATTTTTGAATGCCGCACACATTGACAAACACACAAACACTACACACACAATCACTACACACACAATCACTACACACACAATCACTACACACACAATCACTACACACACTCAATGCACACACTGTGAGTACCATGTACAATGCAGTGAGCTGTACACGAGTCACAGCCATAAACCCACGTGATGGAATTGTATCGCTTTTGTCCAGTTTTGGAAGAAAGGGGGTTGAAAGGGGGATTAGATCGGATCATGTAATTGTAATCTGTCTGAGAAACGGTAATTTCCGCTGGCACAAATCTGTGTTCGGTGGTGCAGTAGAACTTTGGGGCAATACGAAGTGTTTGTCGGCTTTGGCGGATTATATCCGCACGTTTGTTGGGGGGGGGGGGTGTAAGCTCTATTGTTAATTTAAAATTTACAACAATTAGAAAAAAAAAATGTTTTTGCCAATGTCTGACCAGCAAATATGCATTACCCCCCTGCCCTCCCCCTCACCCCCACCGCCAGTTCTAACCACTACTTTTACAAAAGTTGCGTGCTACTTAAGCTACGACCATGTCAATTAACTGGTTCACCCACCCCATCAACGGTTGGAAGCCTAACAACACAGGCATCTAAATGAATTTCATATTGTGACAAAATATTGACCCATCGGTCATCTCTTTGCGATACACGGCTGTCATTGGAGGGAGGGGGGGGGGGTACTTTACTCGAGTCCCATCATCACTGTCGCCCAAGTGAGGTGGGTGGGTGGGTGGGGGAGGAAGATTGGTTGGCTCCGGGAGGGGGGGGGAGGAATTTTTATAAACGTGTCAAGGGAGAAATGACAATAAAAAAAATTGTTGACTTTATGGTCATTTGTCCATTTCAAGCCTACCGGTCCATTCATATGTCCACTGACTACTCCGTGGTCAGACGACTTTACAAATCGGTCAAGGCAGCAAGGGGCGAAATAAAAAAAAAACCAAGTCTTATCAGTGAGTGTCCAGCAGGGTTATGAAAATGGACGCTGACCGGTTCAGTTGCTCTTAACTCTATCTTTATCAGATACAATGGTATGTTTGACCAGGGGCTAGTTCACTGATTGTTTGAACAGCGACGATTTTATAAATTGTTGGGGGGGGAGGGGGACACTGTTGACTTGTATGTGTGTGTGTGTTTGTGCGTGCGTGCGTGCATGCGTTTATCCGTGATCAAGCCATACGTGTATTTATCACATGAGCACTGTTACATCTCATCGCTTCTATACAGCCCATTAAATTCTGTATGTCAACATTAGACGTTCACAAGAATAACACAAGAATAACACAAGAATAACACAAGAATAACACAAGAATTACATTTAAAATGTTACGAAAACCGCGAGTCATTTTTTTATATTTTCTTATTGCAGCGAGTGGCTACGTCATCATTGATGGTCACATGATCGTCGAGAGGTCACCTTAACAGGGGGAAAACTGGGGGGGGGTGGGGGCGCATGAAGAATTTAGAAAATAAAAATGTTTTATTTCAATCTTTTGTCGTAAACCCAAATTCTCGCCTTATGACGCCGGTTGGCACCCTAAGAAATGAATCACTCTCGACTCATTTACTCAAAACACTCCGGACGAATTCACGAGATATCTATTGATCTTTACTTTTCGAGATCTTTACGGGAAAAAAAACCCAATTTCCTCATCTTTGAGCACATGATAAAAATCATCTTTGTGTAAGATGTATGTACTCCGACTCTTCTGTTTCGCCTACCCCCCTTCGCCCCCGACCCCCACACACACCCAAGCGTGTAAAGCTTTGTAAATTATGAGTTTACCACTTCACAAGTTCAAAATGTCTTTTAATAACATTAGGACATTTTGACACTCGATTTATAAGTCTGGGGCATTTATTTATCTTCTAAATAGCCCAATATGTATCACCCAGTTTGGCCTTAAAGAGACAGAGAGAGCTCAAGCAAACAATGTATTCAGGCGGTATTTTTTTAAATTAGATGAACAGTGTCAGTGTGGTTCACGTAACTTGGTGTTTGCAGATATGAATGTTTAATCTTCTCTCTCTCTCTCTCTCTCTCTCTCTCTCCTTCTCTGGTGTCTCTGATTGTGTGACGTCATTTGTTTTCATAATGTCAATCATTTCAAGGGTTGTATTTCTTCTGGAAAATTAACCCGAGACTATTAGCATGGCGTATCGATTTATATCAAACCACTCGGTGGTCCTCAACCTGAGAGAGGGTGGGGCGGGGTGGGGAGGGGCAAATCTGCAGTTGTTGAATTTTTACAATGCTACTGGTAAAAAAAAAAATTCCGTTGGATAACCCTCGATGATATGTGGAACTCATAAGTAAAAGGGGGGGGGGGGCTACTCACTGCCAAGGGCGTGTATGTGGGGTAGGTGCCTTGGGGAGACTTTTTATTCCCTGGGGGGGGGGGGTATGGGATCGGCTTTGAATTGTGAAGGCTTTTAATTTGCCGGAACCAATAAATGATTAAAATTCTAATATTCTATTACGAAGTACACGTTGTCTCAACCAGTTGAGTGTTTAAATAGTAGTAAAATAAAATGCCTTGGGCGAGTTTCACCTTTTAGCACCAGTCAGAACCACTGATATTTCATTCAAGACTAAAATGTCTGATATTTCATTCAAGACTAAAATATCTGATATTTCATTCAAGACTAAAATGTCTGATATTTCATTCAAGACTAAAATGTCTGATATTTCATTCAAGACTAAAATGTCTGATATTTCATTCAAGACTAGAATGACTGATATTTCATTCAAGACTAAAATGTCTGATATTTCATTCAAGGTTAAAATGCCTGATATTTAATTCAAGACTAGAATGACTGATATTTAATTCAGAACTAGAACGTCTGATATTTAAGTCAAAAAAACTAGAATGTCTGATATTTCATTTACTTGATAAGCTGTCAGTTCTCGTCACTGCCCTGGGCTGTAATTGACAACATCTTGTGAAGGTTGTATGATTTATGGTATTTCATTGTGATGTACTTGTACTGGAGGCGTTGTGGTAGCTCAAAGACAATGCTCAATCTTACACCACTTCTTCATAAAGCAAACAAGGCCGGTTGCTGATTCATTATTTATTACATTATAACAAAGACATTGAAGATATTATATGAAATGCACCTATTGAAGACATTATGTCAAATACGAATTGACCTTCTTTAAAGGCATTAAAGACTATCAACTAACACTACAACTTCATGGCTCTAGATCAAAGTCTGACTTACTAGCACTGCATCTAAAACGTAACTTACTTCTACCACGACCAAAATATATCTCTCTCAATAAAGCTTGTCTCCAAGTAAGGAAAAATTCATGTGACGTCAAATAGCAACCAATACGTCACATAGTTAATATTACACATAAACATAATTCATAGTATTTTGAAAAGTGCGGTGCGCAAACTCAAGATTAATAAAAATAGATTTATGAATATCTGCACCAATCCTTCGTACTCTACACATCTCATCTCGTGTCTGACACAACAAATTACACTGACACCGTAACAACAAACAATAAAAGACGTAAAAAAAAACTCAGGCCTGAGATGTGACATTTGATACACGGTTGGGAAGGAGGTTGTGTGTGTGTGGGGGGGGGTGGTGTCGGTCCATGTATGACATTTCTAACCTGAATACGTCATAAGCAGGTCAGCTGTTAGTCTAAAAAACACAAATGGGAATCAATGACACGTGCTCATTTTTAATTTGACCTCACGGTAACATGTGACTATTCAGATCACTATGATTATATATCATGACCTACTGAACAGCACCAAGGTCACACTAGCTCAGGTGCGCGGACTAAGGTCGGTTTGAAGCCCCGGGGACAAGAAGAAAATGTGCAGGTATCTTAAGTAAAAATACAGGAGTATAACGTTTGGGGCTTTTTTGTTTTTGAGTCCCTCTCACAGTTAGGATCCTCGAGAGGGCGCCAGGTGGACCAAGTGACGTAGGAAGGGCTACTGCGGGATTGGGCGGCGGCCAGGTGCACCAAGTGACGTAGGGAGGGCTACTGGGCAGATGGGGGAGGAAGGCGCCAAAAATATGTAACTCGCACAGGGCGCCACACATAGCTAGATACATCACTAGGTGCACTGCACCCCCCACCGTTAAATTCGGCCCTGTATAGGATAAGTCACTTCCTTATGATCTCGCTAGCTGCCCTGAAAAATCTGCTGTGATTTATGTGCATCACAATACAGAATGAGTAAGATATGTTGGGGGTGAGGGGTCGGGGAGGGGTATGATATCTCTCTCCCCTCTTCGCTTCGTCCCTGCACCGCCATCTTTTGTTATGGATTATGGGAAAAAAAAAGAAATCTTTTGAAAAACCTCCAGTCAACAAGGGCCCGCAACTCCCGTGCGCGTGTTACAAACTCTCTGCGTGTGAGTTGTCTTTCCTGTCAATGGAATCGGTTCACTGTCGATGGCCGCTCGTGAGAGAGAGAGAAAGAGCGCGAAAAAAAAAAACTAGAGAGAATTATTTGGAGTTCCAATGTAGATGTAATCAAAGAAATATTTAAAAAAAAACAACATACTTCTGCGTTACCCCCTTCCCCCCCCCCCCATATCCTCACGACACTCCGTATGGGTGTGTCTCTTCGTAAACCTTCCCCCCATCCCTTCACTCACTTCCACTTTTAGCGTCACCCCGCTGTGACGTCTTATTCTTCCCAGCGACCTCCCCCCCCCCTTAAACTTTATCCTAAGGAAGTTTCGGGATTTTCCGAAAAAAAAAAAAAACTCCACCTACGACAAAGGGGACGTCACCGAGTCTGTAAGGGGACGTCACCGAATCTGTGCAAAGAGAATTTAAAACCGGAGTGAAATAAAGTAAAGGCGAAGTAATTACAAGACTGTGAGTAGGTGGGTGGGTGGGGGGGGAGGGGGTAGTCGTCTGCTGTAGCTGGCCCCGTGAAGCTGAGCCATGCTTGTGGATAGACCAACTAGGTCTAGGGCCCTTTCCGATATTAATGTCAGTTCAACTACTAAATCTGTTGATAAGAGAGCCCCCTTCTATACAAGTACTGTATATCTACTGTCTTTGGAGTGTATTATATAAATTCTAGCATGTCCGGGGCAGCTGCAGCCATGGTGTCACTACGGTGGTAATAGTTATTGTCTTTCCCGATAGGCGATTGAAAGTAATGACGCATTTCTTTAAAGTATTTTTGTTTACAAAATTTCTACAAGATACTACCCCCTCCCCCATCACAAACCCCCGCCCCCCCCCTTCCATTTTTTCATTGTATTCATTCTTGTCTGGTAAAATATAAAAAAAAAAAGTAAAGTAAAGTTCCCTTAGCCCTAAAGGGCCATCGGGGCAGATGAAGTGTAGAATTCATCCGTTTCTTTAACCTCGGCATATGAAGGGATTGTGTGGTTAGCACAACGCCCAGCCGCCTTTACTTCCCCACCTTAAAGTCAGGTACCCTTTTAAAGCTGGGTGGACTTGTGGGACGACTTTGAAACAAATTTCACCTGGAAAAATGCCCATGGTTCTCACCGAGGATCGAACCCAGGACTCTCAGGTATCTACACCACTGGGCCATCCGTCCCACAAAATATAAAAAAGCCTGTATTTAAATGAGAGAAACATTGAATGATTGATATATAGATTGATAAACCAATAGATTGATAGATTGATATAGAATGACTAATATATTTTTGAGTTGATCCCGGCACATAATTTCATTGGACGAAGACAATAGTAAACACAGAGGCGTACCTAGGGTAGGGGGGGAGGGGGTCCAAATTCGAAAGTCCCCCCCCGGGCCCCAACTTGAGGAAGTTCCCAAACAACTTTTTTTTTTACATTAAATATTGAGTACATTTATCTCATGTCATGGTGTCGAATAACAAAATCCAGGGCCCCTCCAAAGAGGTTAAGCCCTCCCTCTGGGCCCCCAAATCACTAGGCTCGGCACTGAGTAAACAAGCCTGTACAATATTTTGTTTAAATCATCCCAACAAAATGTAAAAAAAAAATAATTCTGTATCTACTTTGCGTCATTATAGATGGTGAAGCTGGGTGGGGGAGGGGGGTATGGTAGGGAAAGTGGGTAGGGGATAAGAAAAATAAAAAAAATCTCAGACCTCCCTAGGAGACAACCTTGACCTTCATCTGCTAGATGGGGTTGGGGGAGGGGAAACCCCAACAACATCAAAGTATCGTGTCCCCCAATATTAAACTGTGGCTCTTGAATCGCTTTTTTTTTTAATTTCTTTATATTGTGTGTGGGGGGGGGGTCCGGGGGGCAGGTATATGTTTCAGTGAGATAAACCATAATTTTCAACTCACACTGTCAATTAGATGTTTAATTTACGAGATCACGTGACGAAAGGTGGGGGGGGGGAGGAAGAAGCTGACTGGGTCAAGATAATAAACTCTGGCTTATTACCTGCCCTTATCTCTCTCATCATCCAACAAATGTCAGGGTTATGTCCCTTGAAGTATAAAAACTAAGTTACAAGCCTCCCTTCCCATAGCCACATAGTAACACACTAACACAGTAACACACTGCCTGAAATATGAGTACACAAAGTCAGTTTATTATTTTATTTTCCCTGCCTTATTTATAGTCATGAACGGATTCAGCCCATTCATGGTATTACATATCATATATGTTAGTAAACAACATATTTATTTAGAATTTGGAATTTTAAGCTAATTATATTCTAACATTTTTTTTTTATTATTTTCCCTACAATCAACAAAACATTTCCCCTGATACATAGTTGTTCTTAATAATAATTAAAAAAAAAAAAAGTCAAATACCGGTACATGTTTTGTGGGCATCATTTATAGCATAGTTTATTATCAAGGGGGACTAACTACGGTAAATCCTTTCCATGAAAAAATATTACAGCGGTTGTTTCCCTTAGATCACAAGTTTCTGTATTAAAATTTCTTGATTCATAGCTTTAAGTAAAGGCATTGACTCTAGCGCACTTAAGAATGTTTATACTGTTATATTACTTATATTACAATTTTTTTTACATCGATATTGATTATATTTTACACGGTATTTTGTCAACCAATTATCATCATAATTAAAATCTTACTTTCATTTATCACTTGACTATATTCGCTCAAAATGTTCTTCACAAATTCCCATTGTGATTTAAAAGTCAAAGTAGCAACCAATCGATAATGCTGTATCATCAATGATTCTGTTAGACTGGAAATGTACCTTTACAAACCTTTTACAACCTAGCAGTCTAGTAGTCCAGTGGGAGATATTTATATACACTATGAACTGCGGGTCAAGCAATGCCCGCGCTCCGCTCCTCTTTTCGTCAACATTATTATTGTTGTTTACATTTTATGCTTATATTATTAAACCCAACACTAGTGTTGTTTTCGTTGAAGAAAACTAAAACTAAAACCTTCGTTGACGAAAATGTTAACTTTTCGTCAACGAGAACTAAAACTAAAACTAAAATTAGCAGCAAGACTAAAACTAGACGAAAACTGAAATTATTACAGAAAAAAACGAAATAAAACTGAAACTAAAATATAGTGTTGTTTTCGTTCACGAAAACTAAAACTAAAACCTTCGTTAACGAAAATGTTGACTTTTCGTCAACGAGAACTAAAACTAAAATTAGAAGAAAGACTAAAACTAGACGAAAACTAAAATTATAACAGAAAAAACGAAATAAAAACTGAAATTAAAATATGACCTGGGACTAAAACAACACTACCCAACACTCCATCTTTCTGCCCTTGGTTTTGGCCCTTTTTGCAAAAAAAAATATAAAAGAGTGGTGTCCCTTTGGTCTACTCACTATAACGTTTATGTGTCTGGACTCAGTGATGGTCGCATGATTGGTCCAGCTACCAGAGAAATGGGATCCAATGTTGTCACAAGTTTAAAAGAGTTTAAATTAACTTATATTAGATATATCAATTTATTTTTTCAATGCTCAACTTTGACGAACGATACAATGCAAATATAGACATTATTATTTTAATAGTTTCGGATTTCACTTTACGTCATTCAGCCTTACCCCATCCCCCCTCCCTTTTTTTTCTGCAACTTTCAATCACCCCCCAGCCTTTCACTTTCCATCTTTCACTCCTCCCTGTCTCTGCCATCCCTCCCAAGGAACCTCCTCATCCTCTCAGTTGATTGTCCTGACTCTTTAATCATTTTCTTTTTTCCACCCTGAGGCAGTTTAATACACGTTCTGTCGTTCTGTCTTTCACTTTTTCTCATTTAGAGGTAATGATGAAATATCTCGTCAGATTTAATGGCCCGGGGTGGGTGGGTGGGGGGGTTTGGGGAGTGGGAATGAGTAAGCTTGTTGATTTGTGGGGGGGGCGGAAGATAATAGCAGGCTATAGAATACAGGGGCAGAGAATATGAAGGTGTACGTTGGGTCTGAAGTAAGCCGGCATCGAGAAATGGCAGGAATCGTCTGTCTGTCTTGTGTGTATGTCATGGCTAGAGGGGAGGGTGGCATATGATAGTGACCATAGACTTCCATTGTCCAGCTTTCAGGGCGATAACTAAAAGCCCCTGTGTCATGAGAAATTATGTCATTTTGACACGTGGCATTGGTCGGTTTAGTGGTGTGGGCTGCCTGCGACTTCCTGCTCACACACAATGTCACAGGTTCGATTTTGTGATATTTAACTCACGGTGTTGGGTGGAAAGTTACGTACCGGTGTAGTAAGTACACACAGGTGAAGTAAGTACATACAGGTGAAGTAAGTACACACAGGTGAAATAAATAAGCACATAAATTAAATGAATGCAT
The DNA here is from genome assembly GCA_021962125.1 of Bulinus truncatus. NCBI lineage: Eukaryota > Metazoa > Mollusca > Gastropoda > Planorbidae > Bulinus > Bulinus truncatus. The sequence continues at coordinate 2,166,618 of JAGDYQ010000072.1, read as the reverse complement.
TTCATTTCAATTAAATTCAAAATGAAGTTATTGATGTGAAGTCTGGGTAATATGTCACCAGTCTGCATCACTTTTGCAGCCACTCACTCACACACTCATTCACTCACACACTCACTCACTCACTAATTCACATACTCACTAACTCATACAATCACTCACTAACTCACTCGCACCGTTGATGTGCCGAGGAATACACCCACACCCCACCTACAAACAGGCCCACCGACAGAAATTTCGGGCCCCTAGGCAGGGCTGTCACGGCCCCCCCCCCCCGTGCTGATAATAATATTTTCAAAAGTTGATTGGCCAGCTCATCCAGGCCCCTAAAACTCGTCCGGCCCCTGGATATTTGCCCCCACCCCCTGCCCCCTCCCCTCCCGCTCTCTCGGCGGGTCTGCCTACAAATAATATCTTCACAATTTATTGTATGAAATGTTCATGTCTCTTTGTATTAAAAAAAAACCGTTTACCGTTGCCATAACGACCACGTATATACAATATAAAAGGGGCGCTACTCGCTACGACTCGGGACCGCTATTATAGATTGAAGTATCATTTTTAAAAAAAACAAGCAATTAAGCCTGTTCCATTCTGGACACAGGACGTGTTAGCGCATTTTCATGTTATGTATCAGTACGTATGCTATCTTTCAGTAAATATTTGTAAATTTTGGAAATGTTTATAAATTCAATTGTGTAATGCATATATCTGTAAAAAAATATTATAAAGACGTTTCTTTATATTTGAAAAAAAATATTTTCTCTTAAATCTAACTACAAGTGGTTTGTGGTTACTGAAATAAGACTCATAATTGAAAACATTCGAAATTGTAGTAATTTAATCGTCCGAAAACTCCGTCAATTGTTCCATAGCTCTGATACTTTCAATTAAACTCAGAACACAAGCTTACTATTTCATTTGATGAGTTTCTTAATAAATCTTGGTGAAACCACGTGCTGCAGTATTTCGCACCAAATGAATGGGTTATTGAACGTACAAGGTGTAGAATGGGGCTATATATATAATGTATAAGCCCCTTCGGAGCCCTGAAGCCCGGCCCTCAGAGGTCCTATCGCGAAATGAACTTTTGATGTACACATGGCAGGCCAAGACCTACAAAATGATATATACATCATGGGTCTAGGACTTATGGCTGTTGAGATATAGGGTGATGACAGACAGACAGACAGACAGACAAAACGGGGACAATAGAGCATTTTTTTTTTCGAAAATGCTCTAAAAATAATATTAATCGCATTCATCGCCAGCTATACCAAGTAAAATGATTGTTATTATGCCACATAAACAGCGGAACTTTTTTATTTAAAAAACAAAAACGTCGGTCAGCGATGAAAGCACAAGAGGGTTGGCTGGAGGGGAAAAGGTGTGGGGGGGGTGGATACAGTAAGCGGCACAACGAGGGGAATCCCGACCTTAACGGCCAAAAATGTTCTAAACGCGTCTCGCATCATTGAAATGTACGACCCAGAAGATGAGCTGTGGACATCTGTGCTCTCTTCGGCTCCACGCTCCGCGGGCACGCGCAGTTAGCCAAGCATCGCTGCCAGCAATGGTAAACAAAGGGAGGAAATCCAGTTTTAATTTGTCGTATGTATATATTTCTCGCGCAGTGTTAGCTTGTGGAAAACAATAGCAAGGGGGTGTAACTCGGTACACCATGATGGAAGAAAAAATAAAGTTTGGTTATCTTCATCTCTTGTACTGTGGTCTGTGTGTCAGTGGATATTGTGATATGCATGTGTAGCTAGACCGACCTAACAGACAGACAGGATGACTTTGTATGTAGATAGACCGACTAAACAGACGCACGGTCATGAGTATCCACGGACAGACAAAGTGAATGTATCGATGAATCGACGGAAGGAAAGATGAATGGATATATTGAAAGAATTATAGACAGTCAGGCATGTGTATCGATTGGTCGATCGATCGATTGCTTTATTGATTGATTTGATATAGATAGATTGATCGATATACTGATATATATATATATATATATATATATATATATGTATATATAAATATATATATATATATAAGGTCTAAGTCATACCTTATTTACATACATTACATGTTGGTTGACAAACAATGTAACTCGGCTAGACGGATGGCCGAGTGGTGTAGATGATCTGCTTTCAACCTGGGAGTCTTGGGTTCAATCCTCGGTCAGAACCAACGAATTTTTCCAGGTTCTAGTTAAAGTTGGTCAAGTCCCACAAGTCCACCCAGTTTTAAACGGGTGCCTGTCTTAAACTTTGGTGGAAGTAAAAGCACCTGGGAGCGTTGTGCTAACCACACAATCCCTACCTATGCCGAGGTAACAGAATCATATGAATTCTACACTTCTTCTTCCTCGATGGCCCTTTAGGGCAGGGGTGGGCAACCACTTGAGACGGAAGAGCCAAAAGTTATGATTTATAATTTTGTCAGTTTTTAAAGAGCCACTAACATTGTTGTTTCAGTATTATGGTATTTGATTAGGATTAGATATATAAAATAATATAATTATTATTATTTGCACATGGAACTGGAAGGTTGCAATTTGACATCGAAAGAGCCGCATGCGGCTCGCGAGCCGTAGGTTGATGACCCCTGCTTTAGGGCAAAGGGAACTTCGTTTTTTTTTGTTTAAGATTAAAATCAATGTTGTCTTATCACAGTTTTAGAACCACCGATGAATCACCATCTATTCCCCCCCCCAGGTCATTTTTATTTAATTTTTTTAAAAGCCATTTCGCTACTGCTATCTTCCAGCATTCATTTGGGACATTACCAAGCGTCTTTAATTATTAATTCTCTTATCTTCTGTAAAACTGAACACGAAAACGAAAAAGAAAAAAAAATTGTCCGTTAGAATCATTTCCACTGTTGGGCTAATGTCTTTTTTTAAAAAAAGAAAGAAAAATTTACACCGACCAATCAATAAGTCTTTTACACACAAACTGATGCCATTGGTCAGCCATTTTTTTTATTACCGGATGAAGGACACGCCCACATTGTAGGAAATGTTTAGACTCAAGATGGAATATTTTTTTTAAAATATAAATTTTATAACAATGACGGTAATGTATTGAAAAAAAAATGTTTTCTATTTTATGATGATGTTTTTGCCCGTGGTGTTGAAGAAGAATTATACTATTGAAGCTTTCAACTATGGTCAGGTTTAGATTGACCTTTCTCTGAAGGTTTTAGCGCAAGTGATTGTGTTACATTTTGTCGGTCACTGAATACTTTATTCTTACGACAAAATTGGCACTAATGGTATGTTACCGGATCCGGTTTTAAAAAAAAAAGGGAAAAGTCGCAATCATATGTTGTATGATTGTGTTCTGTTTGGGTGGGGGGGAATGGGGGGGTGTTATAAAAATGTTTGTCTGACATGGACATGTCTCAAATGATTTAAGTTTCATAGAAATCGGGTAATAAAAAGTTATGACCGCCATCAACCCCTGTAGTGTCACTTCTACTTGTGCACCTCCGTATTCAGGGATACTGTCTCAGCTGTTGAAACGAAAAAAAACAACCCATCCCGTACCAGCTATTTCTTCTTCGCACTGTACCTGCTTCTTGACCACTGCAGGCTAGGTTCGGTAAATATGAAAACCTAATATTTTTCTTTTGACCACTCATTGGCCTTTTAGGCTGCACCCCCATATCACACCCCCCCCCTCTACCCATTCCATTCTATGTTTGGGTTCTGTTCTGATCAAATGACTCACTTCCAACATGTCCTCCTTCCTTACTAGCCCACGTAGCACTTGTATCAAACCCGAGAAATCAAATACACTGCAAGTGTACTTGTATTCAAGGACATTATTTCTAGTTGGCACCCCCCACTTTCCACCCCCATTACCATGCGGACTTTATTCTATCAAATGTTATGCTTTCAAGTCCATAGGGCCTCCAGATATCTCTTTAATAAAAGCCTGCCTGTCCAACCCCCTCCCCCTTTCTTCCAATGACCCACAAACGGATCTGCTTGTACTTAGCCAAAAAGTAATATTTAAACTAACTGGGTCATTTCATTTGATAATGTTCGAAACTAAATCTAAGAATTTCAACAAAAAAAAAAATAATAATAATTCTACATTCTTTACTCAACCCGGGGGTTGAAGGCCGGGTGGGGGGGGGGGTCTGTCCGTTTATTAGATCTATCTTGACAGCTTATACAGTCATTTCTCCCCCCCCCACTCCCCATGGCCCCTCTTCTGCCACCCAGCGACCCGCCTACGCCCCCCTACCCTTTCAACTCTGCCCTCGTCAGCCTTTCGCTGAAGATTGCGGATTTCGTCCTGTCTCGAGTTTTTTCCCCCCACACACCACCAGGAATAATTTGACTTGTCTAGCGGCGTAACTCAGTTATGGTGCTGGTGGGGATGCCAGGAACGTGTGTGAGAGGTGTCAGGGGTCCCGGAGGAAGGGGGCGACCCGCGCTGTCAGAAGGTGCCAGAAATGTTTCAGATTGTCACACCTAATCTTTCTCCCCACCCCCCAAAGGAAAGAAAAGGATTGACCTTGACATTGTTAAAAATAGAAATGGGCTCCCCAATTGTCTGCATTGCTAAATGTATGTTTGTAGTGTTATGACCTTAGGTCAAGGGTGGGCAAACGTTTCAAACCGCGGGTGACATTAGGTTGTTAAATTTGACATAAAGGGCGGCCGGACCAATAGCAGATGGGTTGAGTTAAAGATGCGTTCAAGATGCAGAGCGTTGGCCGGTTCTAACTGTATGACGGGCAATGCTTGTCCCACCGGATGTAGTTTGCCCATGTATGCCTTTTGACGGAGAGAAATGCCCATGAATTTCTGTGAATTAATTTTATTTACACACACAACACAACACACACACACAATACACACAACACACACACACAATACACACAACACACACACACTCCCTCCTATCCTCCATCCATCATAGCTAGTTTATGTTTTATTGTGTTATCAATTATGAATACCGCTGCTGGCACTGCTTTACAGTGGAGTCCGAACTGGACAAGCGGGGTAGCCCGCTGGACATTAGGGCTCAGTGGCAGTATCAGTGTCCAACATTGGTGAGACAATGCAGATCTAATCTCACGAGGCCTAAAAGACTGAAGTCTCTGCTGTATAACATTGGTGAGACAATACAGATCTAATCTAACGAGGGCCTAAAAGACTAAAGTCCATTGGTGAGACAATGCAGATCTAATCTAACGAGGCCTAAAAGACTGAAGTCTCGGCTGTATAACAAAAGAGAGACATGCCCTTAATTTATTTTTTTTAAAAATCATACCACACAGACAAACAAACCAGCCCAAACAGGCCAAACCAATCATTTGTTGACGATTCATCCACACCGCCAAACAAACCAGCCGAAACCATAATTTATAAAAAAAAAAAAAAAAACTCCATCCACACCGCCAAACAAACCAGCCGAACCAGCCAAATTTATGCAGGCATCTCAGTAAGGCTAACCCAACTGAATCTATTTTTCTCCCTCCTGCCTACTTCCTATACGCCCTCCCTTTCCCTCACTCCAGCCATCCTCCAAAATGTTTTGTTGTTGTTGTTGTTTTTACATCCAGCCACCTGTAGTTCCTTCCGTTCTGACAACACCTCTATGTAATCACATTTTTTTTTCTTTTTACATTAAAAAATGTGACATCTCTCCCACTTGTCATTATATATATTTTTTTTTTCTTACCACCATGCCACATGCAAATATATGTAAATTAGCATGTCTTCAAACTTTTTTTCTTTCTTTATTGACAAGGGGGGACAAATCTTATAAATTGTTTCGACCAGACGTGAATCCTTGAGAAACAGGGAAAAAAAAAAACAAAGAAAATAATAAATAAGTATATAAAATAACAGGTTGTTTTTTTTTAGATTCTGTAAAACTAACATTATTACATGCTGCTGTTATTACACGATGTTGTTTTAATTTATTATTCGGGTTTATATGTATTTATTTATTTTGTCAAAGATGAATAATTGCTTCATTTATTTTTTCAACGATTTACTTTTATTTTCAATTTGCTGCATAATTCTCGTTGTTTGTTATTTGTGTGTGTGTGTTTGACTTGATGTCTGTTATAGACATTGTGCCAACTTTATTATTTGTGCATGTGTGTGAGTGTGTAAACTTCTGAATACAAGTAATCACAGATTGAGCATAACTATGAATTGTGTTGGTGCTACATCTACGTGTAATTACTCTTACATCTCTATGGTGTTACATATACGTGTAATAACTCTTACATCTCTATGGTGTTACATATACGTGTAATAACTCTTACATCTCTATGGTGTTACATATACGTGTAATTACTCTTACATCTCTATGGTGTTACATATACGTGTAATAACTCTTACATCTCTATGGTGTTACAAAAACCTTGTGGCAGCAGTTCTCAACTCTTTATCTTGCTACTGTACCCCAAAGGGTGCGAAAGTATGTCCTTGGGGAACCCCTCACATGTCAGTTCAGGAATAAATGTATTTATTTTTGGTTGTTTTAAACGGAAATTATCTGTCACAGCTTACCCCTTGCATTACCTTTCACCCCCTAACCATTTGGGTACGTGTACCGTCATTTGAGAACCACAACTTTATAGTGCTGACTAAATGCTTAGGAATAAACTTGTCCGTTTGTAATATATACATACCGGCTGTACCCTTGCAAAACCTTTACATAGAGTTATATCCCCTTAGGCTTGGTCGGTGGGCTAGGTTATTTTTTTGGTTTCGGGCAGATCTGATTTTTATTACTATTGTTTTTGTTTGACGATTTTAAACTGGAATACTGTTGTATTAATTCTTTACTTTCGATTTTACGCAGAACCCACACCGCTATTATTTATATAGATGTTTAAATGACACTAAAACCATTTTATTCGATTCATGTGAAGATGGCTTACGTCCTGTGACCTACTTTGATGTCTTGTGACCTACTTTGATGTCTTGTGACCTACTTTGATGTCTTGTGACCTACTTTTGTTTTTCCTAATGGGGGGAGCTGTTGGTATGGATGGGGGGGGGGGCAAAGGAATTATTATATTAACTGTAGAGCTCTTACCTTTTTTCCGGCATTTGCAGTATCCGCACCATTGTCCGGATAGTCGAGATCCCGGGTTTTTTTTTTTGAATCAAACACATAGAAATTAGATAATTTTAAAAAAAAAGCTAATTTAGGCCCAAAAGCTATTATCAAACTTAAAAAAAAAAAAATTATATTTTTTGCTATTGTACGCCCCCCCTCCCAGGGATCGCTTCCTGGAGTGCATGGATGTTGAACAATCGCACGTGGCTAAGTGGGGGCGCTAGGGTGGTGGGGGGGTATGGGGAGTGAGGAGCAACAGTTTAGTCTAGGGGTGAGTCAGTCATGTACGTGCTTGACTTGTCCGTCGGCCACTTAGGAAATTATTTCCCCCACCCACAACTGAATCGTTTTGATTTGAACTTGATGGGGTGGGGCGTTGTGGGGGGGGGGGTAAAAACCTACTGCTCTGTGATAATCTATTTTTTTAAGAAAAATACACAAAAGACACCACTTGACTGAATCGTTTAGACCAAAACAAACAAAAGAAAAAATTGGGTGTTTATTTTTGTTTTGTTTTATAGCTTCCTTTGTTTCAAATAAGAGATTGTCTGTATTCCTCGAGTATGGAAAGTTTTTAATATTATATTTTTTTTTGTTTGTTTGTTCCGCAGAATTACCCATTACTATGTTTCTTTAACAAAAGATTGACTCCAACTTTTTTTTTTTAAAATTGTTACTTTTTTTTTTCTAATTTTCAAACGCTCATGTCGAGTGTGTGAGTTGTTGCATGTGTGAGTGTATGGCTGTGTGTTTCATACATCTAGTTAAGTGAGCGCTCTTTGTGTATGTGAGCTAAAGACACAAGTTATATGACTCGGGTTATTGATTTACATTGTTTTATTTGTTGTGTTATTCCCAACCCTCGGCATTGTCTCAGACTTCAACAGCCGCAAACGAGGGGAAAAAAAATATACAAAAAAATCGATTTAACTCTCTGCTGGCTGATAGGTTGGTTTATGTTTTAGAAGTTTGTCTCCTTTTTTTATTTTGTCTTTATTTTGTTATTTGTTCTGGTTTTTGTTTCGAGATGTAGCAGTGATTCACTCAGATGCAATTCACTCTGATTTAAAAAAAATCAGAAAAAAATATACTTAGTACTGAACCAGTATAATTTTTTTTTTTTCAAAAAAGTATTACAAGTCTGAAATTAAATTTAAAATAAGAATAATAATTTGCATCTTGAAGTTTATTTTTACACATTCAAAATAAATAAGTTTTACGTTCTAAATATGTGATTTTTTTTAAATGTCTTTTAAAGTGGTCACTTTCATAGAAACTGACCACGACTTGTGGTCACTGTATGCTACTCCCTGTGTGTGTCTGTGTGTTTTATGCGTATGCATTCATGTATGCTGTTTTTTGTAGTGTTGTAGCTTTTTATACTGTATATGTGTGTGCTGTAGCTTTTTATACTGTATGTGTGTGTGCTGTAGCTTTTTATACTTTATGTGTGTCTTGTAAGCTTTCCCTAAGACCATTAGGGCATATGAAGTATAGAATCATATGTTTCTATCAACGGCTCAACCAACATCCGTTCTCACCCCTTTACAATCTATGTACATTTTCATAACCATTATATACCATCTCAGTATCTTATTCTTCCGTTTTATTTGTATCTCATTTAATTATGCACGTGAGTGAGTGCTTCTTCTTAATTACTCATAGTAGCTATACATCTCGTAATCGGAAAACACATTTTTTCTAAAGTATTAATTCAGCTATAAACAAAAAGCATAGCATGTTCCCTAAACACCCCCCCAACACACACACACACATCACAATGACCTCAAAAAGACATCACAATGACCTCAACATGACATCACAATGAAATCTCCCTTCTGTAATAACACCTAATGACAACCAGTCCGCTGTTACTCCATATTGAACCAACATATCAATATTTATTTTTTTTAAAAAGCATCAAGAATGATAACGTCAACCACAGACAACAAGCAAACAAACGCGCACACACACACACAAACACACACGCGCACACACACACACAGCAAAACAAAAAAAAAAAACTTTCAAAATATCAAACCAAACTTTGCACTCTCTTCTCAACTTTGAACAACAAAAGTCAAAACATTAGCATTTGCGTACAGTCCAGTTCACTTGGGTTCGTTGTTGCTTTTTTTAGAGAACGCCCGAAAGCGACGCCCTCCACACATGCACCCACACGCCCACGCCCCCCCCCGTTACCACTCCAGTGACTGAAGATGACTTTTGACAGCTGTGCCAGACTCTTGGTCTCCGGGGACCCTTGTCCATGTCTCCAGTTGAAGATCTTTGCCGTCTGCAGTACCACTTTCACACACACCCCCTCCCTCCTCCCACAACAGTCCACTACTGGGAGTACTACAACATTCAAAACTCTCAACCTTTTGACTTTGTCCACCAATCACATTATTCATTCCACTTCATGGACCTCCATTTTCGTTTTTTTTTTAAAATATTTTACCCTGTGAAACAGAAAAGTTATTGGACCATTTTTTTTTATTCACGCTCCCTCCCTCCAACCCCCCCCCCACCCCAATTTTCGCCCATCTTCTCTGTACGGCCCCATGTTTCGTTGTACAACCCCCTCCCCTTCCCAATCCACCATCACCCCGTCTCACTAACAACGATAGTTCAAGAAGAGACATCAGAAACTTCTCTGGGTATTCTCAGTATCGTCGTATGAAAGCCCTCCCCCCCCCCTTTACACACACACACTCTTCATTGACGCACATTAAGGTCAGTACTATGAAAACTGGCCACTTGAGTGTGACCGGGGGTCACCTCAGTTTTGCACTGTTGTCGTCGCAAGGCTTCATTTTTAACGCTGGCAGTCAGGTTCAGGGGCTCTCAACTTAGCATCCTTACATTCTCTCAACTTAGCATCCTCACATTCTCCCAACTTAGCATCCTTACATTCTCTCAACTTAGCATCCTTACATTCTCTCAACTTAGCATCCTTACATTCTCTCAACTTAGCATCCTTACATTCTCTCAACTTAGCATCCTTACATTCTCTCAACTTAACATCCTTACATTCTCTCAACTTAGCGTCCTTACATTCTCTCAACTTAGCATCCTTACATTCTCTCAACTTAGCATCCTTACATTCTCTCAACTTAGCATCCTTACATTCTCTCAACTTAGCATCCTTACATTCTCTCAACTTAGCATCCTTACATTCTCTCAACTTAGCATCCTTACATTCTCCCAACTTAGCATCCTTTCATTCTCTCAACTTAGCATCCTTACATTCTCTCAACTTAGCATCCTTACATTCTCTCTTGTTAGAAGTTGGACGTAATGAACGTTGGATGGTTGTCGGAGTTAGGGCTGTGGGTAGATCACTGCTTGGCTGCTGTTTGAATCCTAGTTCTGGTTTCAGAAAAAAAAAATGGCATTTGTAAAGTTAAGGCTCAGATCAGTTTTTCTGGTGTCGTATCTCATCCAGTCTTATGTTTACTGGACAAGTGTTAGGCCTTACGCCTAGTTGGTGGACAATAGTTAGGCTTTAAGCCTAATTTCCTGGACAAGTGTTAGGCCTCATGCCTAATTGCCTGGACAATTGTTAGGCGTAGGAAAAAAAGAAATGTTGAATAAATAAAAACGTATTAAGTGTCAGCCATAATGCGAAGTGTTGTTAAGTTATTAAATCTATAAGTTTTCCATCTTTAACTTGTAAAAATAGTCCCTTGACCATAACATTTAATGTCAGCAGATGTGTGTTTGTGCTATTGTGTGTGTGTGTGTGTGTGTGTGCGAGCTTGTGGCTGTATGTGTGTGTACATGATATCAGTCACAAAATATTGGATTGATTACAGAATGGAATATTTGAGGGGTTCGTTGTACTCACGCTTGTGTATGTGTGTGTGTGTGAGAGAGAGAGAGAGAGAGTGAGTGAGAGAGAGAGAGAGAGTGAGTGAGAGAGAGAGATCGTCCAAAGAACTGGCGCCTACGGTGGCTCTCAAATGTATAAACTTGTTGTGATTGTTCTATCCCCGGCTCAACAGCTGCTGGTGGTATTTAAATACATATTAGACTAGTATCCCGTCTTTTTTATTTAACCTTTTGCCCCCCCCCCCCCGTTCAGGTAGTATTCTGATGGTCCTAGCCTGGCCCCCGCGCGTCTGTGTTCTCCACAAATCTCTTCTGGGCCGATGAACTTTACTGGACGCTAGACTGGCTCGGCAGGCTGACTGACCATTTCTGTCACTTCTATCACTGAACCCGACATATTTTTCTTCTTTATATGAAAAACATTTTTTTTCCCTTATTACAAATGATCTGATGACCCGTGGCTCATGTGTGGCTCTGAGGGTAAACCTCCCCCTCCCGAATAGTGGTGAATACCCTCCGTTTCCCTGATGTTGTTGTCTTGAATCTGACCAGAGGTCAATTGATTGGCGTGTCGGTACTCTGAATAATACCAGGCTGTCATCAACCATCCGTAGTTAAGAATAAATACATTATGTATGCTTATAAATGTTAGATGTGTTTTTTAGCGCATGGCTGTGTCAAATGTGTGAGCGCGTATTTTTCCTAATAATATAGTATGTTTCCATTTTTGTTTTGTTCAAGTTTTGTTGTGAAAAGGCGATGAAATATGCAGCATATGTATAATTATTAATTTATTATCATTTTGTAAATTTGGCTGCAAAGGCGATCGTGCATTAAATCACTGACATAATACCTGTCTGTCTCTGAAATTATCAATTTGTCTCTCAGTTTACCAGTTTGTCTCTCAGTTTACCAGTTTGACTCTCAGTTTACGAGTTTGTCTTTCAGTTTACCCGTTTGTCTCTCAGTTTTCGAGTTTGTCTTTCACTTTACCAGTTTGTATTTCAGTTTACCAGTTTGTCTCTCAGTTTACCAGTTTGTCTCTCCGTTTACCAGTATGTCTTTCAGTTTACCAGTTTTGTCCCTCAATATACCTGTCTGTCTCTCAATTTTCGTGTCTGTCTCTCACACAGTGACAGCTGGCAGATGTTGTTTCGCTCGGTTCCTTCCAGCTTCCAAATAAAAAAAAAAGAAACATAATGACATGGTTACACAACAGATCAACGCTACAGTTGCAACATTTTCGTTTTTCGATGAAACAAACCCCCCCCCTTTCCCCAATCCTTTGTACAAACCAGTAAACTCTGAAACTCTCACACTTCCTCAATCTCTTCATTCTCCATAATTTCAGGGAACGATCGTCGGATCTCCGTTGATCACAGCGCTCATTCTACCCCCGGGCCATTGAATCAACGGTTCTCACATTGCGAGATCTGGATTTCTACCTTCTCATCAAAAAACATGCGGACTACCCCCATCCCCCTTCTCTCCCCCCCCCCACATTTATAAACATTTCATTGTTGCTGCCCCCTTCCCCCCCTCCAATACACATCCCCATCCCCCCAACCCCCAATTCTATAAATAATCAACTGTTTGCTCGGTCCAGGTCATCTCAAAGAAACCACCTTTCTCGTGTACCTGTCCTCTCCTTCACTTCTAAAGCCGGCCTTGTTCTGAAATTATTTAATTCTAGCGCACGCTCTCTTACACCGCCCACACCCCCCACCCCTTTTTAACTCCCCCTTATGGCGTCGTGTCTTTGTAGACGATTGAAGGACCTCTTGTGACCCCCACCACCACCTCCCATACCGACTGTACGGACCTCTGAAAGTTCACCTTCCGAAATATAAAATTTTTTTTTTAGAAAAAAAAAAAAAAGGTTGGGGTTGGTGGAAATGAAATAAAAGGGCTTTAGGGGAGGGGTGTGTGGGGGGAGTGGTCAAATAAAGAAAACATTATTAGCAGCAGATGGAACCTAATGACGGGTGTGAAGGGTCCAACAGGCCGGATTCGGGGCTCGCATTGTACCTGCAAGGTTGACGGTCACGGTACGATGAGCAGAGGCAAAGCATTGCGTTTCCGCTTCCAAGGTTCCGCAGAATGGAAGACCGGGGGGGGGGGAGGATAGGAATGGTGGGAAGAGTTGACGGGAGAAATAAACATTTTCTCACCACAGGAACTAGTGTGTGGCGTGTGGTCGTGTGGATGTGTGGCTGTGTGTTGTGTGGCGTGTGGTCGTTTGGATGTGTGGCGTGTGGTCGTTTGGATGTGTGGCTGTGTGTTGTGTGGCGTGTGGTCGTTTGGATGCGTGGCGTGTGGTCGTTTGGATGTGTGGCTGTGTGTTGTGTGGCGTGTGGTCGTTTGGATGTGTGGCTGTGTGTTGTGTGGCGTGTGGTCGTTTGGATGTGTGGCTGTGTGTTGTGTGGCTTTGTTTTATCGTATGGATAAATATTGTCTACTCTTATAGGTAGTTGAGTAGTTGAGTTGTATGTTGTATGAGCTTGAATACTGTGTGGTTCCCCCCCCCTTGTGGCTGTGGCTCTGTCATGTACTGACCCCCCCTATGGCCAGTCTGTGTGGTTGTATGGCCTTGTGTGGGTCGATAGCGGTTGTCTCAGTTTTTAACTATATACCTGCCATTAATGTTTACCTGTCTGAAATACCGCAATTATATATAACTTGATTGCAATTGTACTAGTCTTGTTATTTAAATTTATTTATTCACAAAAACAAATGTTCAAAACTTTGGCTCTTTGCTGATGCTCATTAAACATATAAAATGGTTTTACTTTTGAATCATTACCTTGAAAAAAAAAATTAAAATATATGTGCCCCACTTTTTAACTGAACCGCTTGATTCTATGAAATATGCGGTGTCAATGACGCACGAAACAATCAGCTTCTTTTGCGATGCAAGTAAATTTAGTGAAATCTGATGTTCATTACAAGACTTACATTCGTTCACATAATATATATACTAGCTGTACCCTTCAAAACCTTTGCATAGAGTTATATCCCCTTAGGCTTGATCGGTAAGCAAGGTTATTTCTGGTTTCGGGCAAATCCGATGTTTTCATGATTGTATTTTAAACTGGAATACTGTTGTATTAATTCTTTACTTTCGATTTTACACAGAACCCAACAGCGTTTGTATAACAGCGTTTATGGTATAACAGCGTTTATGGTATAACAACATTGTGGTGCTTAGTATTGAGCGAATGCCCCAAAAGCCAATTCTCAACTAATATATACCTGTCATTACTAATGTTGAGAAATCCTCAAACTTGCAAATGAGAAAAACTTACCAAACAACTGATAATAGACTACGTTGTTCAGACACTGTAACCAACAGACTTTAAATTTGTAGGTAACAGCAGAAGCATTGAGAACAGACAGACATCAAGTTGTTAAATTAACGGCAGAAAATCTGTGATAAGATGTGCAGGTAAATTGTGCAATTACCTTAATTCCAAGCAAGCAAAATCATTTTTCTTTATTTATCACCTGCGCATCGTCTCACCCTTCCCCTCCCACCACCTTCCCTTGTCTTTATCCTCTCACACACCCTCTTTCCCTCCCTTCTTCCACGAGCTCCCATCACATTCACACACTACCATATTTTAAACAACCCATAATTTTGTAATCCGAGTCTACAGGTAGACGTCGTGCAACGTGACCCACGAGCTCGGGTATTTTGCCGGAGACGGCTTTTTGTCCTGCGCCCTTGAAGGGTGGGGCGGGAACGTTTTAGAATGATTTTATAGCCATTAGCATCTGAACGTTGAACAGTGGGACTGGTGTCCAGTTACAGCTGCCGGTGGTGGATTCTGGTCTGACCACGACATGACCGGTAGTGATGGGAGCGGGACAGGCAGCAATACTTTCGTAGGGTGGGGGTGGGAGTTGGAGGTGGGGGCGTTTGGGATCAGGTGAGGGATGGAAGCTTACCGGTTTTAGCAGAGACCTGTCAAGATTGTTGGATCTGATATGTCAGGATTTAGTGGTCAGAAAGTTTCATATGACCGGACATTAGACGTTTTGTACATGTGTGTGTATGTGTGTGTGGGTTGTAAGTGCGGTTCTTTCCCTTTTCTTGTCAAGGGTAGAGAAATCCTGATTTATAAATTTTATCCGGACTGTAAAAAATAGACATCGGGGGCTAGAGGGTTCTGGTCTGGTCTTGCCTACCCTTGTGTGACCGTTGACCATGACCTGTTGGCCATGAAACCAGATTTAAAAAAAAAAACCAGCGAATGGCCGCTATATGGTGGAGATCTGTAAACCGATGCCCATGGTTGAATAGTCTTGTAGAATGGCTGCTATGATTTGAACGGTCAGTCCGCTGGTGTTTTTGTCCGTTGGGGGTTTGTCCGTGGGGGTTTTGTCCGGATACCGGGGCGGGGGGGGAGGGGAAGCTTTAACCATGACCTGAAAAATTCCCTTGTTTCTCACCACAGATCGAACCCGAAATCTGCAGGTCGATAGTCTCGGGCTTTATACCGCATGACCATTCCGCCCCCCCCCCCCATGTTGTTATATATTCCATTGATCAAAGTCTTTCCTGATGTTATCTTGATAGATGTGTTTTGATTTATCATCATTGTCATATGTTGTTGTATTTTTGTTATTGCTCAAAATCTACTTTCGGGATTCGTTGTATTGTAACGGGCCCTACACCAATGTTTCCCTCTAATTCTCCGAAGGCAGTGTGCGGTCTGAGATATGGGTTATGCGCTACTTTTGGAAGGAAAGGGAAAATAAAAAAAAAAAACGGTGTGCGCAACAACATAAATGTGGTGAGGGGCGGATGGTCGCGCGGTAAAGCGCTCAACTGTCGACTTAAAAGGTACCTGGTTCGATCTACGGTGAGGACCAAGGAAATTTTTCAGGTCACGTCTAAAGTCACCGCTATATCTCCCAGGTGGCTCCATGGCCATTGCGCTATCAACAGGATACAAAAAAAAAACCGTCCCATTAGTGGTTTATTGGATTTGAGAGATTTCATCTCATCCTCAGTACCGCCGGGGGGGGGGCAGGGGGGGGGCAAATGCCCAGAGGCCCGGCGAGTTTTAGGGGCCCGGATTGAGCTGGCCAATCAACTTTTGAAAATATTATTATCAGCATGGGTGGGGTGGGGCGAAATTTCTGTCGGAGGGTCTGGTCATCCTTACAGGGACTTCACACTCATAAACGGGGTAAAGGCGCAGTTAAAGAAATATGTGTGCGCTCTGGTGTACTATTTGCACAGCTTAGTCTTTCGATGTCCGGCCAATACAATTTCATGTACAAACATTTTCTCACCACAGGAACTAGTGTGTGGCGTGTGGCTGCAATATGACCGTAGTGTCTACCGACATAACACAGGTATTTTATAGGAGAAACTTTTAAATACCAACTGTTCTATAGAACTACCTGGTCAGTCAGAAGTCTCTCATTTATCTGGCATTCAGCATTAGTATGACATCTCTCCCTGGGTCTCCCTCCGTCCCCCTTAATCTGACACTGTTCGTCAATTCTGATACTACCCCGTTAATTTGACATTGGCAGCTAATCCTGTATTAAAGTCAAGTAATATGTCAAAAAGTTAGTAAAATAAAATAAAAACCCCAGAACTTGAATACAATAAAACACAAAAAAAAAAAAAACCGTTGCAGGAAATACAAAAGACTGTTGGGTTTCAAGCTGAAGACTTCCACCTTAATGGCTCTAGACTTTTCAGCTTCCACCCTTTCCCCCCCCCCCCCCCCCCCAGGCAACGTCTCCGATTGTCTCCCCGGTTCCGCCACGTGATCCAGCGCGGCGGTCACGTGACATGTCTTATTTCCTTATCGATCTTGTCATTATGTACGTCTTTATGTCGACGCTCCCGCCCCGCCCCCCCATACACTCATCTCTCCCCCCTCCATCCGTCTATTCTTCCTCTTCTAATTCCCCCCCTCCTCCCCTCCCCCACCCACCATTTATCGATAAGTCAGTATGCCAACGACGTTCAGACAGAAGATGAGACGGGTGGGGCATGGGTATACAAACGTTGGAGAGTTGTGGAGGGGGGTGGGGAACATAAATTAAGCTTCTGCTTGGCAATTATTGGTAGGAGTCTAACCACGGGGGAGTGGGGAAGGGTGGGGGGGGAGATACTCTATGCGTTCATTGTAATAAAAAGACTTAGCCATCCCCCCTTTCCCCCCCCCCGGGGGCCGCTGATTTAATATGTCTGTTCTGTAAAGTGCTCGTCCGTCTACTCTCCCCAGCCTGTCCCCCTCCCCCCCCCCGTCCCCACCCATAACTACCTTATCCCAGGTACTTTTTTTTTTTTTCAACCTTTAGGTAATGACCTCCAATTACCTGTGGACGCCCTCCGGTGTATGGTCCCTACTGCCTGGATGATTTCTTCTCCCTAATAGACCCCCATTGTTTTGATGAAACTGACGTTCGACAGCAGACACTGAGTTACCCCCCTCCCTCTCTTTTTTCCCCCAACCCCCTCTCCCCCTTCCCCCCCCCCGCTCCCTTATAACTTAACCCAAGCATCGAATGTTGTCTTCTGTTGGATATATGTGTCTTTGACGTCACGGTAGACATGAGAAAACTACGGCCCGCGGGCCAAATCCTGTCCGTCCAACTGTTTCATCCGGCACGCCGCACTTTTCACAGCATTCGCTATGACGTTTACATTCGATATTTATATTAGTTTTATGTTAACATTTCAACCTTCAGCTCATGGTCCGGCCCGTATAGATGCAGTTTAAAATGTTAACTTACTCTAAACCACGACATAATTTAAAGGATTGTGTGTGGTGAGCACATCACCACTGCCCACCGCCCTGTGTGGTGAGCACAGAACTGTCCACCGTCCTGTGTGGTGAGCACACCTCTGCCCACCGTCTTGTGTGGTGAGCACACCACTGCCCACCGCCTTTACTTCCCAGATTTAAGGCAGGTGCTCATTTATAGCTGGGCGGACTAGAGGGACTTTTGACCACCGTAACTTTTAACCATGACCTGGATGGACACAGTCTCTCTGTTCTTACCGAGGATCGAACCCGAGACTGCTCGGCCACGCGACCCTATTTCGTGTATAAAGAGGCTCCAAAATTCACTAAGAGCCCAAAGCCTCAAACGACCTCAACCGTCCTCTGCATCTAACCTACGGTCTTATTCTACTCGTCTTAATCTGATTTCCTTTCTCCCTCTCTCTCTCTCTCTCCCTCTCTCTCTCACACTCACTCACTCATTCACTCACTCACTCATTATCTGTATTTTATTTATTCTGTCTTTCTTACTATCTGTAGCTATTATCCTCATTTTTCCATATTAAAAAAAAAGTTTGTAAATTTAATATCACAAATTAACTAGGTCATCCGCCATGACATCATCATTATTGATATTTCCCCCTTACATCACTGACGTCACAAGCCACAAAAGTCGAGCCACCGACGAGGGATTCCCTTCCCCCCACCTCCCAATGATGGCGTGCTTGATGGACTCATTAATTTGTTTTATTACACACCTGTAATTATTCATTAGCTCTTTTACTCGATTGTCCTGGTTCTATCGAAACATTATAAAAAAACATACATAAATTATGTATGTACGTCAATATCTCAGGATATATAACGGAAGTCCGCTAGCAGCTGTAACTAATTTGTTGGGCAGTCTACTATAATTAAGGTCAGCATCCGATTGAAAAGTAAAGTAAGTTTTAATTTAAACTGATTAGACACAAACACGTGCATATTTAGATATATAGTTAGATAGACATACAGACAGACAGAAAGACAGACAGACAGATGAACGGGTGGATTGGATTGGATGGATGGATAGATAGAAGGATAGATTGGAGGGATGGATGGATGGATAGATATACAGAAGGATAGATGAATAGAAGGATGATTGGATGGGTGGATAGATAGATTGATAATTAGGATGGATGGATTGGATGGATTGCACTACTTTGATCGTGCATTCAACCGAAACGTCACCTGACTGTTTGTTTTCCTTCAGTTATAGAAAGTGATCGGTCGGTACACAAAATGTACACGATGGAAACACAAACTCCATGAGTTCACAGCGTGACCGTAAAGAATATAGGTACACAATTCAACGAAATATGCTGTACGCAAATCAACTTTATATGAGTACACGAATCAACGAAATATGAGTACACAATCAACGATCAGTAGCATAATGGAAGAAAGTACGAAAGTGAGGCAACATTAGTGAGAGAGAGAGAAAGTAAACAATAAACTGCAATTCCGAAAAAGTAGTTCAATCCTGGATTTTGTTATCTGAGTAAAACAATAAACTGTTGATGGGGTGGGGCTGGTGAACAATTCTGTGAGGCAGGGTGGGAGGGGGTATATTGTGAGGGGGTATGATTACAGCCTATTATTTGAAATGTATCAAGTTTGTGCCCCATCGTCTGACTGTTCATACCTTGGTATCCCGGCATTCATGACAGCAGATAATCCAAACCTCACCCCAAAGCCTTGCACCCCGTTCCCCCTCTCCCCCCCCCCCCCCCATTTCCCACATCTTCCAACATTTGCTCTTTTTATTTTAAACCTGAAATTTTCACAGCCTGTTATCTTGGGAGATTTTATCAAATGTGTGTGTGTGTGTGTGTGTTTTGATAGTATTGGTTTAGTATGTCTTTGTATCAATTTTGTGTGTGTGTGTGTGTGTGTGTGTGTTTATTGGTATGGGCTTTCACGCGAGTGTATTGGTTTGGGGGGGGGGGGGGCTCTAGTAGTTATATTTTGTTATTTTGTGCGAATTAGTTTTAGGATAGAACTGGCAGGGGGTGGGGGTGCATGGGGTAGAAGGAGACTGATGATTTCATGCAAATGACAGAAACCTTTCCTTGCGTCGCGCTGAAATTCCGTTTTTTTATTTGTAGAATGGCCGAAATGCCTCCGTTGTCCAGTTTTTGTATGTGTGTGTGTGTGTCCACTTCGGTCATCAGACATTGACATAAAGGCTGGGAACTGTGACACGTGACCGAGAACAAAGGAATTAAAGGAAACTTTTCCCTCTCTCTCTCTCTCTTTCTCTCTCTCTCCCTTGGCAAGATGTTTAGCTGCTAATGACTTTGATATTTCTAGATTTAAAAAAAAAACAACATAATGTTCATTTGTTTGTTTAGCCCAGATTAAATGTGTTAGAAAACAATCATGTACAAAATATCACTCATGGAACAATATCACACAATCACTTGGTTGCTGCGGAGGTTGGGGTGGGTGGGGGGGTATAGTCGCTATGAAAAGAACAGAGGGAAAAACAGAAAAAAACAACAGTACATTGGCAGACATGCCCGACTAGAAGTGTTCGAATCCCGGAGAATACGCACGAGTCAACTTTGATCAAAGCGTGTGTGTGTGTGGGGGGGAGGGAGGGTGTTGATTGATACTTTATTGTCTTGTATCAGAAAACGACTGACGCTATGTACATCAAACTTTGCTGACTCATTTACCTCCGCAAAGTCAAAACATTTTACGTGAGGCTCTGGTGAGTATGATACTTTATGGACTGAGAGTTAAAGTTTCTCGGGGGGGGGGGGGGGAGTAGGGGGGGGCGTTAAGGCGATTATCCTGGGGAGTGGGGGGTTTGACCTGGTCACCAACACACCTAACGCCGATTCCGTCTTGTACCTTTGATTCTAATGGTGTTTTTTTTTTCTATTTGCTGGTGATAAGTAACATCCCCCTCCACACCCTCAGTCCTCCTTCCCCCCCCCCACCCCCAAAAAAAAACTTCTTACTAGCTATCCAGTACATTTTGAGGCGATGGTATACGGAAAAGCTAAAAATTAAACTACTGTTGGAAACTGATCATGTTATTTTAACTCACTGATTTTTGTCACATGTCATGAAAGATGTGTCTAGCAATTTAAAGCATCGGTGGACTTTGTTGGACGACTTTGAAACATCTTTCACCTGGAAAAATTCCCCCAATGGTCCTCACCGAGGATCAAACCCAGGACTCTCATGTCGACAGTCGAGTATCTACACCACTCCACCATCCGCCCCTTTTTACCTATGTGGCGGGCTATATATATATATATATATATATATATTTATTTTATATCAATAAAATTTAAATACTATTTAGAACACAAAATATTCGGACACCCGGTGTGTGTGTATTTTTCATGTTACCCATCTTATGTTGTTGTTTTTCAACATGAACATGCTGGTCGTGCGGTAGAATGCACTTCTTTCCACCTGAACGTCTCGGGTTCACAACCCGGTGAGTAAAACCTCCACAAAAACACAATTCTCTACTGTCGTCCGTGGTTACTAGATACACTTTACTCGAGTTCAGCTAACCCTAACGTCCAAGAAACCGTTTCTTTTTTTTATTATTGTTAATATCCTTCATTTTTATATGATCTGTTTTATAAAGTGCATTGTATTTGTATTATTATTATTATTTAGTAACGAATACAAAAGTTGAACTCCGTGAACTCGGAGACATGTAGCTGTGTGTACACATGCCACCTGTTTGTCAAATGTCACATGTGTCATATATAGACACCAACACAAGGACTTTACGTCTACCTCCTTCCTCCCACCCCCTTCTCCAAGATACCGTGGATTGTCTATTTAGTCAGAACCCTGGGTTTGACCAAACAGCTCGAACCGAAAAAAAAAACTGGGGGGGGGGGGGGGAGAGAGGGGGACGCAAGGGGAAATAACAACACCCGCTGGGTTTATTTTCACTACGATAAGGAAAGCACAAGAACAGACAACCCCCAAGACGGAACGATAAAGCAAGAGCTGTCTCATTTATTAAAATACCGCAGTAATCTCCCTGTGACCCGAGCCCTCGTTTTCAGACCGCGGGATTTCAGTAGGACTCGAAAAAAATATACCCGGATTGGATTTAATTTTGACTTGGCATAGAGAATAATGAATATAACTGGTCGTTGTTATTGCTATTGTTGTTATTGTTGTTGTTATTGTTGTTGTTGTTGACGCTTGTTTGTTTTATTTAATGAAGAATTAATCACTCAGATGGTAAACTTGAAAACATTACCATCTTAACGACCTAATTGTGTTTTGAATATGGATGTTTTAGTCTGGGGCTCACTTAATGCATTTTACCCCTTGACCCAAAAGTAGGGTCCACCCAACGTTTTTTTGCAGTTTCTATATCTTTAAAGCATGCTTATTAAGAATCCGATTGATGTCAAGCTGACACCTTTGGGGAAAAAATTTTTTTAAGCGTTAAAGTTTGTTTGTAATACATACACATTGTACAATCACATGGAATGTAAAAATTATATTATCTGGCACAATTATGCAATTATCAACAGACAATTTCTGTTTCAATTTAACTGTTTCAATATCAACAGACAGATTAATCAATTTCTGATTCAACGTCAGATCCTGAATCGCTTTCAACGTCCACTTCATCTACCAGTACATTAATTTTTGTCAATGGATTTTGACAATTTTCTGTTTCATAGCACTGGCAAAAGATTGTGCAAGGTAACTGTGCTCTGAAACACCCACATCGTCCGCTGCTACACGGTTCATCCGATCCACACCCGCAACGAATCATCTGAAGAATTTCTGGAGGCGCTACATCAACACCCACTGGAAGTGTTATAGGGATTAATGTTTTATTTACGTCATCTTTTTGCCAGCCAAATTTGGTGGGATCAAGATTTGGAGGATCTCGTAGTAAAGCAGTTTTCCAAATGCATGTTTGAATATGGGCACGCTTAACATTCTCCTCAAACGCTTCTGATGTCGGGGGCAATGATTTCAATTTAGGTGCTATCGTGGCTTTTCGTTTACCAGTCCTGGAAAGCCATTGGGCATATCGAGTGTCAGACATGTTTCCAGCATCCGGACACCCGTAGCAAGCAGCCATGAAACTTGTAGCTTCTTTTACCACACTGTTCAAGTCAGATTCTATATCTCCCAATTTGAGAAGTGTGTGTCCCTTAAATAGCAACTTAAGAACAGTAGCTTTGCCGATACCAAACATGTATGCTACAGTATCACATCCTGATAGCGCATGCGCAGCTAAAAGGTGTGGTATTATTTGATGATGCTTTCTTGCTGTTTCTCCTATGTCGACCACTTTTCGAATCGTGGTGGTACTTTCCATGAGCAGCTGGCATGTCATATCCTCCGAAATATAGTAGTGTGTCAACAAAGCAAAAACATCTGTGTCATCTGATATAACTTTAATGCACATAGCTCCTTCATTGAATGCATACACAACTTGTTGTGGAATGATTACATCAGCTTCCTCGTGGCTTGTCTTCATATCTTCTCTAGCTTGTCGAATGCCAGAGCAAATTTGTTGTGGGATGGAGTCTTTCCCTGTTACAATTAACCGGCTATTGTATGAAGAAACTGTTGGATGTACATGTTGTACTTTGTTCAGTAGTTGCTCACAAAATTATGTCAATAAGTTGAACTTTGTTTTCTGTTACTGTGAGAATGACTTTCTGTGGCTGTATGGGCGTAGTTGGATTCAGCTTGTGTTGTCTGGTTGCCAATTTTGCTGCACGCCCACTCCTTGTTACACTTTTAATACTGTACTGAAAGTATCTGTCAAAGACAACATAAACATCATGTTGAGTCAATATTTTCATTATGTACATTATGAATCCATCAACAAAGTCTTGCAAGGTACCATTTACCGGCCAGTGTATGATCCATAAAAAAGCGCAACCATCAACAACAACAACATGTGGTGCTGGAGAATTTCTAGCTGAATGCTCAACTTGAAGTTTTTGTTTCAACACCGATTTTGACTTTGTGATTCGCATATTGCCGCTGTCATCAAACATTGATGGTAGGTACTGAGGCTAATTCGTGCTTAAATATATCTCTAATTTGCAAATCACGGGATGGCATTAATCCAATTACTCTAGAATAAATGAGTTCTGTGTCATAACTTATACCGGATCCCATTGCTTCAGCTTTCTTTCTGTCAGCCATGGTAACAACTTTGCTAATGGAGCTATGAAATCCATCTGGCAAAATGACACTCATAGTCATTCCACTGCTTCGTACCAAAAGAAATGGCATCATGAACATTTACAGATTCGGGAGCGAATTGGCCAGTGGCAATGTTTACTAAGCTGATGGGGTGGTCACCAGAATTGAGTGGATCAATACAAGTTTGAAGACGTTCATATATTGCTCGCCTGTCTTTCAAATCCTGTGCAATTCTTGCTGGCATTTCTTCTTTATGGCATGTAACTTCGTCACTGTATGCGTACATATCTTTCATGTCACTCATCGTCTTTGGTTATAACACTACAGATGTGTAAACTAAGTGCCCATCTCTTCAGCGCTTGTGGATTGAGTGATGCCTATTATACCACCTGGACCATG
>JAGDYQ010000072.1:1973535-2141817 GCA_021962125.1 Bulinus truncatus | reverse complement strand
TATTACAATTAAACTACCCATCGATATGAAACGAAACCTGTCCTATAACCTTCCCCATGTAATTATGTGTATGTGTAACAAATTTCACGTTATTTGTTTGTCTGCATCTTGAGTTATAAGACAGACAGACAGACAGACAGCAAATGCCTCTTATAGGTATATATATATATATATATATATATATATATATATATATATATATATATGTATATATATTATATCATGTAACACGAACCCGATATACTTATTTTTCTTATAGTTTTCCTTATATGAGACGTCACAAAAATCCTTCATTTACTTCATTCATACTTTCACTTCAAATCATTATCTATTTCCCATAAAAAAAAACATGATCTAAAATGTATTTCAATTCTAAATCAATATCACTTTAATGCTCAATTAAAAATGTATCTTCAAGTTATTTATCTAAATATGCGAGGACTTTATCCAAAACGTGACAAAATCCAATAAATTAAAAATTTTGCAGAAAAAATAAATTATTGACCTATTATTAAACTGTAAACACCCAAAAAAAGATCGTTTTCTGCTTTTTAAAGAATTTGTCCTTTTATAGTTAAATATAGTTCATAGAAAACATGGAATCAAAAGTAGCTGACGGTAAGGTGTCGTATTACTACTAGACTAAAAACGATTGAAATCTTCCTTTTTAATATACTTTTACTTACATATAGAACTAAAAGTGATCGACGTTATTGTATTTTTGAAAATGCAGGAAAGAAAGGAAGTTATTGTTTTAATTTAATTGTATAGCGCTAAATATTTTAAAATTTTGTTGCGCCAAAGATATTTCGTACACCAAAATTTCAAACAACAATGAAATCCGGCTTAAATCCGACACATTTTAATAGGAACCGGAATCGGAACCGGATTTATTAAAACTGCTGGAATCCGGCTTAACAGGAACGGTACATCCTTAATATATATATATATATATATAGCTTTGGTTAATAGAAATTGCTGGGTGGAGTACGTATTTAAGTCAGATGAGAATTAGAAATAAATAAACTATATATATATAGGCCTATATATGTCTGTGTGTGTTATAATACGTAAAATTATAAGTGCTGTTGCTCATCTAGAAATATAGATAGTTTATTTATTTCTAATTCTCATCTGACTTAAATACGTACTCCACCCAGCAATTTCTATTAACCAAAGCTATTATAAAATATGAAAACAGTGGTATTTTACTGCTAAGTGTAAAATTAAACCAAAGAAAAAGTTATATTATTTCAAAGTTTACATTATGGTTCTGTTCTATATGTTTATGACAACTTACTCAGGTAAAAGTAAAGGAAGAATATTCTACGGAACAACATTGTTCTCCTGGGTAAACTCTTCTCTCCTACATAGCCTGTACTCATAGGTGTGCATTCATATAAAACATTTGTGCTCCTATATACACCACAAGATTTGTTAGCTCCACCTTGTTGATAGAGCTGCTTCTAAACTAATGTCAAATACAATATAGTCAGGTACGCATGAATTGTTGGTGATATCGTGAAGTTTTTTAGAAAGCTTCAATTAACCTTTGAACTGATCGCCAGCGGTCGATACGATCGATATCACACTTCGATAACCTTGCAGTCTGCTAATAAATGAAAAACTATTTGATATAAATACCAAACGATGATTAGCAGAGAGTTTGACGTTAGCCTGTTTGTAATACAGAGGTGCTACGTGACGTTTTGTAATACAGAGGTGATACGTGACGTTTTGTAATACAGAGGTGCTACGTGACGTTTTGTAATACAGAGGTGATACGTGACGTTTTGTAATACAGAGGTGCTACGTGACGTTTTGTAATACAGAGGCGCTACGTGACGTTTTGTAATACAGAGGCGCTACGTGACGTTTTGTTGTAAAACAGAGGTACTACGTGACGTTTTGTAATACAGAGGTGCTACGTGACGTTTTGTAAAACAGAGGTACTACGTGACGCTTTGTAATACAGAGGTGCTACGTGACGTTTTGTAAAACAGAGGTGCTACGTGACGTTTTGTAATACAGAGGTGCTACGTGACGTTTTGTAATACAGAGGTGCTACGTGACGTTTTGTAATACAGAGGTGCTACGTGACGTTTTGTAATACAGAGGTGCTACGTGACGTTTTGTAATACTCCATATTAACCATTCTGACAGTGAGCCACATTGTAGATTTCCTCTGCAGCTCTAAATTTGTCAGTTTTCAGTGTTTTAATTCATTACTTTTATTGACTGACTCTTGATTAATTGGTTGAAGCTTTTTTAAACGAATAAGGTGGTCTCAATGACGTCATGCGAGCCTGTATTAGACTACAAATTAGATCGATAATTACATGTGTGGATGAGTACATATATAACAATCGAGTTTTGAACAAAGTTTAAAAAAAAAAATATTTTGATTCATACATACACTTACAACGAAATCTCCTTATATTGAAAAGGTCAAATGTGAGTCGCATAGACTTCGGTCATCGCCACAAAAATTGTGTTTTGAGTTTGCAGATTTAATTTATCACCATTATCTTACGTTAGCACCACTTGCCGGTAATCAGCGGTGTAGCTTATTTTAACTTATCTTAACTGCCGCACCATTTTAATGAGAAAAATGGTCTTAATACTTACTTACTTACTTCCCAGCCCACAAAATAGTACCTCGGTTTACAAATGCATCATAGAACGAAATTTTCGTAAAATAAAGCCATCTTTCAAAAACAATAGACAATTAAGTGATGCCATTAAAAATTCATGGACACATATTAACAATAGCGTCCATCAAAGACCATGTTCCATTCGAGTTTCGTTAGAGCATATCGTTTTATTAGAAGGGAAAAAATGTTTATACATGATAATAAAGGATTGAAGGGGGGGAGGATGACACTACAAAATTGACTGAATATCGCTCTTGTACAATTATATCAACTATCACTTTTGGCATGGGTTCTTTATTTTGTTAATAGTTTTCATTTTTAAAGGCATATGCCAGAGAGTTGTTAAAGGTAACATTATGAAGTGGGGGCGGGGAACATACCCACATAAAGTAATTCTATAAATTTAACAAACATAAATATTCTTTCCATTACCTTATATTAAATGAATGAATAAATTCTATATTAAAAAAAATAAACACTGACAATAAAATAATTACAACGGCGCTCTGAAAATCTCCAAACTACAGGCTGCATAGCGAAGTCGATAGTAAACTTGACTCACGTGCATGGGGTACAGGGTTGAATTCCTGGTAAAACCAAATAGATTCACCGCTGACTTGAAGAGGAGATGGGCGCCACCAAAACGATAAGCCCCACAGAAAGACCAATGAAAGCACAACAGATACACGTATGTTGATGTTTACATTCGTTCCCCCAAATGACCATATCAATTACAAATATTTTAATTATTTTAATGGACATTACCAGATGCGAAACTGGTGCTTGAGGCTCAGTGACCCGAGGTCAGTCTCAGGTGAAATAAATTAAACTGAAAACACGGCTACAATTCTGATACATATATATTCTAAAACCTAAAGAGGAATCTTCAGTTATACCAGAATATCTCTTTTTCTAGTTCATCAACTAAATGCACCACAGAAAATGTCCCTTGATCGTTCAGTGATGTTTCCCCCATCCCACATTGTTTGTTCAGCTCTTTAAAATAAATAAAATATAGATGCTAGGTCATACATAACCTGTCTGTATTTTGTATTTTCATATTTTGAGCTGAAAGCAGGACAAATAGCTGGGACAAACTAATAGAGTACATTTATATTCGAATAGTTCGCTTACTTGGTCGGATCAAATAAACCACAAATGAACGATTTTGCTTTGCCTTTTTTTTAGAAACCCACCAATAGCCAAGTGTGTAATGGCTCTGTTGGCAACACGAAATACTTAAGTAGTGTATCGTATTCACGTAATAAGCCCGCATACCACAACAAGCCCTTTGAGCCACATCGTGTAGATAGAGATCACAATAAAGCGTCACAGAGCCACCAATTACGCAGATACCAATGGCTGTTTTTTTGAATTTTTAAAATTTTATGAAATATATCAGACAGGGAGACGTAAAATTGGAATAACTGAAATATATATAAACTGTGTTGTCACAAAGAAACTATGTGTGCTAAGGTTTTGAATAACGGTATGGTATGTATGAGCAGGGGAGAGCATGAGTGTGTAGCTGGAGACTGAGTTGTATTCTTTGTGGGTGTCTGTGTGTGTAGCTAGACAGTGCAGAACAGTTAGGCGATGACCCTCGTATGGTGAGGTCGTTCGAGGATAGTGTCATTAGGACATAGTATTCAAGTGGTCGATTTGTGGTCGCTGTCACCTGTAACGGGGCAGTGGTATATCTGTCTTTAGGGTCCTTGGAACAGCAGACTGTGCATGATCGACAATAAGTTTTAATGTCTTTGTTGACATGTGGCCAGAAAAAGTGGTGGAGCACTCTTTGCTTGGTTCTCGACACCCCCCATATGTCTTGCTAGAGGAGAGTCGTGTGCTGTTGTTAGTACCAAAGATCGGTACTCACTAGAGACGACCAGCTGCGTATACCTCTTGGTTTTCCCTTGGAAACTACGAAATAATAATCCCTCACGTAGTTCGTAGCTGGATTTATGTGTTTGGTTCACCACTCGGTGGAGGGCCGAAAACAAGGGCCTTAACCGAAGACAAGCCGGCTTTACTTCTCCAACAAAAGTCAGTGACCCTTTTAAAGCTGGGCGAATTAGAATGAAACCAACTTTTCCAAAGACGTAGACAAATTCACTTTGTTCTCACCGAGGATCAAACCCTGGACTCTCAGGTCGACAGTCTAGTGCACTACACCGCTCATGGGCTTCCTTACATCATTCTAAATTTGACAGAAGCGCATAAATCCAAAAAAAACAAGTTCAGCGTGTACGCGGCAAAGTACACACCTAGTGGTGTGATTTGCAGCTGCTATGTTTATGGGCCTTAGTTCGCACAAGTCTGCTTTGGAGGAAAAACAAAAAAAGTACCATTTCGGTGAGTTCCCTCTAGTTCGGCGCCCTGTGCGGCTTCGAAAGCCGCATTACCCTTCCTAATCTAATGTCTTCAAACTTCTAGATGAGCTGTTGCGATCTTGGGCGATCTGTGAAGGTAATTGTCTTGTGTGTATGAGCACCTACTGAGTTTTGGCGAGTATTTGTAATTTACCCAGCCACGTGGTTCTAGAGGACGCACACAACAAGCAATTATTACACGACCCATGCAAATACAACAAATAGTGTTTATTCACATAAGGCGACAACAATTGTGCCCTAAAAAGGGTAAGCATCTTTATCGGCTATCTTCTTTATAAAATATTACACATAAAATACCACATGTGCTTGGTCTCTGCCTGTGACTGGTAGTTCTAAAAAGAACTTACGACGGAGCGAGTCGATTGGATACCATCTAGCTTTCGTCCTGTTTCCCAAGGCCAGGCTCATGTCTTTTTGACTGTCTCGCAGTCCAAGCTCACCTGCAATTCTGACTCAACTGAAGTCTCAGTGAAGCGTATGGCTGCCATCCCAAGCTTCATGCTCGAGGCGACTTCCGATCCGCTGACCAATGGTTTTTCATTCGATTTGTTATTATAGACTATCATCTAGCATTTTACACTAATTATCAATCATCATAGTTTTAGGTTTTACATCTCAGTCTACTGAAAATGACTGGATTTGTATACAACATTTGATTCACGGCATAGTTTACTGTCAGTACAAAAACTGCCATCCATGATAGAAAGTACTTCCATAATGCCAATGTCAATGCTACAAGTGCCAGTTACTTGGGTATGTTTATTTCCTTTAATCTCACTGAACAATGTCTCTAAGAAGGTAGACCCCTCTTTTTAATGACATCAACGAATATTGCCAATTATGTGAAAGATTTAAATAAAGATATCATGGTTGTTACAACTTTGTAATTTGTAGCTATCACTTATTTCATTATTACTAAGGTCCAATAAAACAGTTTCTTCGAATCTCCAGTGTTCCAAAACTTTGTTTACATTCTTTACTCTACAATCAAAGATGATGATTGCTATGTATTTAACAAAAGGGACATAAACGTATTATCTCATTTCAGGAATAATTGTATAGTTTTAAGTTGAATCTCATTATGGGCCTTAAATTATTTTCTCTTATCCTAGACAAACAATTGTAAACCATTAGATAGTCTCCATTATTACACATGTATGCATTTTTTTCATTCAAAGATATGAATGTGAATGAAGGCAAATGTCTCTAAATTTCAGTTTTCCGCGATGAACAGATTAGATTATACTGTGTAATCATACTTTATCTTCACCCAGTTGGCATTGATGATGTGCATCTTTTATCTTGGCTAGTGGAATGTAGTGGGAATGTGGACATTTGATGAAGTTTTCAGGGCATTGAAATATTTCTTAATTTCCTAATTATTTTGTTTATTTTGTTTATTTGCTATTTATGATTGGTATTCTTATATGTTTTCTGACAATGTTAGAGAGTCAGTTATTACCATAATGGCGACTTTTTTAGCTGTAACAGTAAGATTCAAAAGTTTGGACAATCTGAATGATTTCACTTTTACTTTTAATTAAAAAAAAATCTGTACAACTGACTTTACAGTTTCGCTCATCTGATTCTTGCACACATGCAGCTTGGACATATGTATTATAATAGGAGGATTCCCGCTGAATGTATTAGTAGAAATAATTATTTTCTTCATTAAGCGAGATACTGACACGCGTGCAGTTCACCATCGTTTGAGTTTTTCTAAGATAATTTTATGGTTCAAAAATAGCACATCTTTCATTGCAACTAAACCTGACGTATCTGGCTTATTCAAAGGCTTAATAAAATATTTACATTTAACGGAGACTGTTGGTGACACAAACTACACGTTTCCTTTTAATTATGTTCACATTCTATCACATATTTAAATATTTAAAAAAAAACTTTGGCTATCATTGAATGACAAAGTATCTTTGGTGTCCTTGGTGTAATTTAGGTAAACATATAATTTTAAACTATGGTCAATAAAATTATAAAAAGAAGTTAGGGGTAGACACATTATAACAGTTCCACATTTATAAGAGATACACATTATAACAGTTCCACATCATAACAGTTATATATTATAACAGTTACACATTATAAATTTTACACTTTATAACAGGTACACATTATGGCTGTTCCACATAGTAAAAGTTACATTAGGGTGGCCCGAAAAATCTAACTTCGTGCCACATGCCGGGGCACGCTTTTTTTGTGTTCCTTTTGCCTTAGGTAGTATACTGTTAAAATTTTACAACTAAATTCCAAGTAGAAGGGGATGCTCACAGGCCTCGTTGTTTTACCTTTTACGGCATTTTACTCGATTTTATTGACTGGTGGAAGTACAACGTTTTTTCACACTTATGAACTATTTCATGCTGACCTAGTTATCATTTTAGATACATGACTTCCTGTTGTTTTTATGAACATTGTGCAGACAGAAAATCAACAAATATAATGTTCATGAGTGGTGAAGATAAAGAGATGGCAGCACAGCAGGAACGAGTCCATCACAAACAACAGAAACAGCTACTTCGTAAACAGAGAGAGGAAAAACGACAGCAACAAACTATATAAGGTGAATCAGGTGAAAATGAAACAGATAGCTGTGAATCATCCAATAAATTTGAAGTCCTAGATGATATGAACCAAGTCCAAGCTCAACTAACAAACGGACAAACAAGACGGAGATTGGGTATCATACTTCCTTGTTCATTAAGTATGTCACCAGTGCCTTGGATAGCAACCATACGTCTGATCGTGAAGCTTTGCGGTTGATGATTCCTATTGCTGCAGCGCTGGGACATGATCCTTCATCTTTGATAGATTCACGAAGCACCATACAAAGAGCCAGAAAGAAAGCCAGATGTAAAGAAGCAGCAGATATAAAGGTTTCATTCAAGCCTGACTATCCTACAGTTACATATTATAACAGTTACACATTATAAGATTTACACTTTATAACCGGTACACACTATAGCTGTTCACATCATAACAGTTACACATTATAACATAGCTAAAATAGACAACACACAAAATAAAGTTAACATAGTCAACATTCAATATAAAGTTAACATAACATGAACACTTACAAATTGGGCCTTGAAAAAAAGACAAAAGCTCTACTTAACAAAAAAATTATCAATTAGCTTTAAAAATTCAATCGTAAAACACATATCAATTATTTTCTTTTGTTAATGTAAAGACGTATTTAGTTCAGTTTATAAAACATTCAATGCGGCGTTATGTGTTGTTTTTTAACTACTATATATCGATGCAAATTAAAATAATAAACACAAAACTTAAACGTTAAAATATAAAACAAAAAGGTGCAAAAAAATTAAACTACTGTGAAATAAATAAAATAATTAAAATCTTTTATCAAAGAGCTAAATTTAAATAGATTCACGGTATAAGAGAATTTTCCGGGAAGTAATTAATGAAATAAAATATGGCTGGCATCCTAGAATCACGTAATCCCGAATGGAAAGCCTTGTGTCCACTAGCGCATAACAACTATATTAGCATAGACAGATACGTCAATGATATCCACTGCTTTTTATCTAGCATATTTTTTTCACATTACTCTCCCGGTCTACTCGGTAATTTATGACCATCTTTTAGAATAAGACCATATTCCGATTTCTCGTTTTTTTTAATGAAAAGAATTTTCTCCCGTTACATCTTTTTTATTCGTTTTACATAGCGGAAGCTGGGCTAAAAAATAAGTCATCTATGTTTCAATAGAAATACCTTTGTATGATCCAATATTTCTGCTCTCCGATTCTAGCACTAACGAAGTAATGAAACTGTTTACTTTAATATATCTTGTACATCACGTATCATCACTATTGGACAGGGGCTGAGTTTGAGACCTTCATGTCGTGGTAGATGTTACAGGTTGAAATTCTTTAAATCACGGTGGATGTAAGGCGAAACATTATAGCCAAAGTCGTTGCTAACACATCTTAGAATTTGCATACCAATGTTTAAAGATTAATGTTGTAAACTCATGTGTATTTTGTTTGCTAAATATCTAATTTATGGTTACAAATACTATTCTACTTTAAAGCTGTTGTAACTCTTGTTTCCCAACAACAAGATGTATTAAACTGAATCCTGGTGATATAATAGCGATGAATGTCGAAAATAATACATGCTGATGGTCAATTTGTGGGCGATATCTCCCCGTTTCTTAAAATGAAAGAATGTCTGTCGAGCTATTAGAGTGAACTGTATAGATTATTGATTGCATGTAATTTTTAATACATTTCTTTTAATTATTATTTTTAGACGACAATCAAGTTGAGTTCAGGCTGGCAACAATCAAATGTCAACAAATGTAAATGTATTTTGAAGTAAATCGATACACAATTTGTAGATTATTGAATTGTTTATTACTGATAAAAATTTAATCCTATATAAAATGTCATTTATTGTTGAGATCTAGTGTCCCACCCAGGTTTGTTATCACTATACATTTCGTTAATGAAAGTTTCGTTTGTCTACACAATATCACAATAAATAATATATGAAAATGTTCGCAAATTTAGGGAAGATGACGGCATTATTGTACTTCTTTTGTTTTTGTACCCAATGATGTGGTTCATATCAACTCTTTTAATTTTATGACACAGCGATTTGTAGTGAATAACGTCTGATGTATCAGTGATTTGTGGTGAATTACATCTGTTGTATCAGTGATTTGTGGTAAATCACGTCTGTTGTATCAGTAATTAGTGGTGAATAACATCTGTTGTATCAGTAATTAGTGGTGAATCACATCTGTTGTATCAGTAATTAGTGGTAAATCACATATGTTGTATCAGTGATTTGTGGTGAATCACATCTGTTGTATCAGTGATTTGTGGTGAATCACATCTGTTGTATCAGTGATTTGTGGTGAATCACATCTATACTATCAGTGATTAAAGATGTCCACGTTGATTCTCACTCTGCACGCTATTAAAATCATAATTAACATGATATAGCCTACCCTGCTAAATCTTTGCATTCAGATCAAACTTTGTTAAGATGAACGCGGCTATTGTTATCGTTTAAGAATTTTCTATTATTAAAATGTTATCTGTTGTAATTGACAAAAAATATTTGAATAACAATTTTTTTTTAATTTCTACTATTTTAGGTAGTACATGAAACATAAATCTTCATTTCTAACCACAGCAGACAGGCTTAAGATGTAAAATATTTATTTACTTTGTTCGATTCAACTTATAATTTAGTAGAAGAATAACCTGTTATAAAGCTAAATAAGATTTTTTTTCCTCCTGCTGTTAAACAAAAAGATTTGGTTATTAATTTCTTAAATGTAGGGAGATAATCTAGTGTATGAAATACATAAGTCTATATTTCCAAATAGTGTCCCCTGTAGAAATATAAATCTATCTAACGAACAATCTGTCTAAAATACACTTTACATAACTTTTCTCCATCATGTATTTTAGTTTACTTGCGATGTGTTTAGTGCATTTGTTTTAATATGCTGTTACAGTGACATGTTCTGATTTCCTCTGTAGTTTTGCTTTGCTATATTTTAAACAAACTAGTTAAATATTCAAAAATACAACATTGAGTTTTGTTAAATAAAAAAAAAATACAACTTTAAGTTTTGTTGTGTTGAGTTTAACTAAACTGTCAAAACCAAATGTTGACTGAGTTTAGCTAAACTATCATATCCAATTGTTGGCTGAGTTTAGCTAAACTGTCGTATCCAATTGTTGGCTGAGTTTAGCTAAACTGTCATATCCAATTTTTGGCTGAGTTTAGCTAAACTGTCATATCCAATTGTTGGCTGAGTTTAGCTAAACTGTCATATCCAATTGTTGGCTGAGTTTAGCTAAACTGTCATATCCAATTGTTGGCTGAGTTTAGCTAAACTGTCATATCCAATTTTTGGCTGAGTTTAGCTAAACTGTCATATCCAATTTTTGGCTGAATTTAGCTAAACTGTCATATCCAATTGTTGGCTGAGTTTAGCTAAACTGTCATATCCAATTAATGGCTGAGTTTAGCCAAACTGTCATATCCAATTGTTGGCTGAGTTTAGCTAAACTGTCATATCCAATTGTTGGCTGAATTTAGCTAAACTGTCATATCCAATTGTTGGCTGAGTTTAGCTAAACTGTCATATCCAATTGTTGGCTGAGTTTAGCTAAACTGTCATATCCAATTGTTGGCTGAACGCCCTCCATAGCATTTAACATCACATTGGTCGATGTCTCAATTATTTATCCCATTTTTACGGACCAACAAAATGTAAAAAAAACAACTCACTGTCAGGTTGTAATTTATTTCATTGGTTACTGAGTAAACAAAACCTAAATTAAGCTGAATGAAACTGATAACCGCTCTACCATAACATCCATTATTTAGGCAGTGCATTGTATTTTGTAACAGTTTTTTTTTAAAAAGATACTTATTACAAGAAAAAAAATATATGTATTACAAATTAAAGTCATGCATTGATTTCTTTTATGATTTCATTCACCGGTGTCTATTTTTTCAGAAAGTTTACTTTGATACCTAATAATAAGTACAGTACATCAAAATATTTATTGTTGTATATTGAAGGCGTCTGTGACTTGCATAAAAGTACCACCATTTTTAAGCTGAGCAAACGATTTGAAGAAAAAAAATAACGAACATCACTTAGCTATGTAAGTGATATTTTCTGTACTATAATTAGATGATAATCGATTAGAGGGACTCTGGTATTACTTTTCGGGTTTAAAATAATCTTTACTAAAACTTTTGTCAGAATACCAAACAATGTTTAGTTTTTTTTTAACCTTGTCACTGGGAGGTGGAAACCTCAACATGTGTCATAGGTTCACTGTACATTAAGCCACCCTTTAATACACGTATAATGGGTTCATTGTAGATTAAGCCACCCTTTAATACGCGTATAATGGGTTCACTGTACATTAAGCCACTTTTTAATACACGTATAATGGGTTCCCTGTACATTAAACCACCCTTTAATACACGTATAATGGGTTCACTGTACATTAAGCCACCCTTTAATACATGTGTCATGGGTTCACTGTACATTAAGCCATCCTTTAATTTTCATAATGTGCTTTAAAATTATTAAAAATTCATAGAAGGCAGCCCGTTACTTTTACGTGGTTAGACGTCCGGTAAGAGTTAGAAAACGTTCTAGTAGATCTAGTGGGCCCAAAAATTTAGATGATTAAAAAACTAAACATTTTCCTGTGTTACAAGTTTAAAGTTATAATTGATGGGTTTATCTATCAATCAATCTATCTATCTATCTATCTATCTATCTATCTATCTATCTATCTATCTATCTATCTATCTATCTATCTATCTATCTATCTATCTATCTATCTATCTATCTATCTATCTATCTATCTATCTATCTATCTATCTATCTATCAATGTAGTTATATGTTTGTTTGTAAAGCGCAAACATCCGTATCGCCTAACAGAGAAGAATCAAATTTGGCGTAACGCTCATGAGCCTGTTAAGTTAGGCTGCTGTTTATTTTTCCAAATCGTCATCTAGATCTTTATACGTATTTTAATTCTTTAAAATGACATACCCTAGATTCCTTTCGACTGTCTTTCTTTCCAATTTTCTGAGAACGTGCAAATCATACTAATGAAAACAGAATAATGTGAAATGTGAGGAAATGAATATTTGTGCAATTTTTTTTATCGAATGACTCTATCCTGAATCAGATGGATTAAAAGTAAATGATGTAACTT
This sequence comes from Bulinus truncatus, assembly GCA_021962125.1. NCBI lineage: Eukaryota > Metazoa > Mollusca > Gastropoda > Planorbidae > Bulinus > Bulinus truncatus. The sequence continues at coordinate 2,129,018 of JAGDYQ010000072.1, read as the reverse complement.
TATTTATATAAAATTTTATCTTAATTACAGTGTTAGAATTTAGATAAATAGCCGAATGAAACTTTTACAAACTTCATATCTAAGACACTGTTAGTTATGTATGTTAAATTAGATGCATCATAAATTTCAGAGATCAGAAAACTTAATCTACATAATTTGTAGTTAATACGTCATTATTACGTCAGCGATTAACATTAGATTGGTAAGTAAGATACGTTAAGTACTTGATGTTATTAATTAATGGAATTATATTTATGTGTGTGAAGTCCCCTGTAAGGATGAGATGAAATCTCTTAGATCCTGTAAACCACTAATAGTTTTTATGGAGCCCTTCTTTCATCCCCACGATAGCCCATAGTGCAATGACCATGGAGGCATCACGGGAGATTTTTCCTCACTGGAGATCGAACCAGGGACCCTCAGGTCAACAGTTGAGCACTTAAACACACGACCATTCTTACCCTTCATTATCCCACCTTAGCCGATAGTTCAATTGCCATATAGGCACTACGGGGAAACAACGTCTAAGAATACAAAAGCGAGGAGTTGAATGGTCAACAACAGATTGCTTCAGTTTAAATAAAATTAAAAGGAAGTAAATTATGTCCCCCACTAGGAATCTTAATATGCAAAGATCGGGTAAATATTAACTAGTTCAATATAAAAGTATGTTGTTCTTCAAAGGAAAGATGGAAAATCCTTAACCATGTAATGACGCCTTTAATAGACTCTTTTATTTTTCTCAGCCTATTTTAACAGGACGGTCGCGAAGACGAAACAGTGATACTACCGCCAACATTTTCTACTGGCTGGTCAAAAACCCAAATAATAAAATCATTTAGTACCATCGGTCACGTGGTGTGTTGGACTACTTGTTTCAAGTTGTTCGCCAGTAGTCAGAGTGTATGGTAGCCTCTAAGTGACCAGAGATGGTTGTGTTTGTTTATAAACTAAACTGTTTACTGTCACGATTACATCTGTTTTATTTTTATGTTCATTAATACTTCATGTTATTTCTTACTATGTAACTTCTGTGTTATTTTAATGTTTATTAAAACTTTATGTTATTTTTCCAAATCGTCATCTAGATATATATATATATATATATATATATATATATATATATATACGTATTTTAATTCTTTAAAAACTTCATGTTATTTCTTACTATGTAACTTCTGTGTTATTTTTATGTTTATTAAACTTTCCTGTGTTTCTGTTATTTACTTTAATAATTACTTAACAATAGTTTTTATAATGCGACGCAAATGATAAAAGTCCAAACACAGGATTTCAAAATTAAAATGGCATTGTGATGGTTTGGTTTTAGATAAAAGTAAAGCAGATGAGGTATAGTATTTATTTGTTTCTTTATTCTCGACGTATAAAAGGATACTGTGTTTGCACAACGCCTAGACGTTTTTACTTCCTCAACTAAAATCAAGTTAAAGTTGTGCGGACTTGTGGGACTTTAATTCCTTGGTCCTTGAAGAGAATCGAACACAGGACTCTCAGGTCGAGCATTTACATCACTTGGCCATCCGTCCCACGTTAGATAATTCTTTTTGTTTGCGCCCGGGCGGCTGATAGGTTAGGCGCAGATCTGCACACACTTGTAGCATGAATGTTTAAACTTAACAAGTAGAACTATTGATTTACTATTTTGTTTCAATTAAGTGAAACAAAATTTTTTTACTAGGTCTAAAAAAGTGAAAATAAATCATAATGATCAGCTAAAATGAAAAACTCAAAAATAATACATATGCAGAGTTTAATTTTCAATGATACTAATACAGCTAGAATTTCAAAGTACACTTAAAAATATATTTATATATACGAGAAAATAAATGCGTTGCGGAATAATTATATTTGATGAAAAAAGAGACTTTTTTTACAATTCATATGTTTTAAGTAGAACAATTATATATAACATTAATGATTATCACAAAAATAGACTCATGAAATAATGCTTTACATGCCAATATTAAGAACAACCAAATTTCAACATCATATAAGTATTTCATTTCTCATGGAAAAAGGAAGCACAACTAAAACATTTAGTTCATGTACACAAGTAACACAAGGATTTAAATTGATTTTAATATAATTATGAACGTCGTAGCCATACACGTAATAAATAGGAAGGTAGCACATATAGATAGAATAATATGTAAATAGAGGTATGGTTTTATGAAGTGTTTCAAATAACCCGGCAGTCTGCCAGTAACAAGCATTATATATATACTAGCTGTACCCTGCAAAACCTTTGCATAGAGTTATATCCCCTTAGGCTTGATCGGTAGGCTAGGTTATTTTTTGGTTTCGGGCAGATCCGATTTTTTTTTCATGATTGTATTTTAAACTGGAATACTGTTGTATTAATTCTTTACTTTCGATTTAACGCACACTGGAAATGAGTATTATTATATACTAGCTGTACCCGCAAAACATTTGCAGCACTTTTTAAAATACTAATAACTATGAATTAACCTCAACAATGTTTATATTTTACTTATAAATGTACCTTAATCAAATAAACTTTACTTTTAGGTGGTCTGAAAAAAGGACTTTGAAGATTCAAATTATGGTAGTGGCCCTAAAAAGGACCGTTAAGACACAATAAATGGTAGTGGCCCTAAAAAGGACGGTTAAATAAAATAAAAGGTAGTCGACCTAAAATGGACCTTTTAGATAAAATAACTGGTGGTGGTTAATTACAGTTAAAATAAGTTTTTGTACAATTGCTACTATGTTCCATTTTTAAAATTATGTACATAAGATTTTTTTATTGCATCGAGACCTCTTTATACACAGTAATTTTTCTCTATAGACTTTGACACAATCAAAACTCATTGTTTTATTGCTGTGGATAGATTACTGAAAGATTTAATGGAAAGTGATGCATTATTCGGAGGGAAAGTTATTTTGATGGGAGGAGATTTCCGACAGCTTCTAACAGTTATTCCAAGAGCATCAAGGGATTATATAGTAGGGAGCTGTATTAACCAAAGCCTTCTGTGGTCCAAATTGAAAAAATTGAAATTATCTAAGAACATGAGAACAAAGTCAAATGAAAAAGAATTTGCAGATTCATGAAATATTCTCTGTTGCTTTCGCAATTTATTATAGATTCCAAGCGCCTTTTTTTTGCCTCAGATGATTCATCTGCTCTGGATTTCCCGACTATCTTACAATTATTTTTAAGTAAATCTGACATATTACAATTTTATGCTTTTACACAATTTTATAGAAAATAGAAATCTTTGATGGATAGAAATCTTTGATGCAAAGAGAAATAGATTAATTTATTTGTTTGCATTGAAATAGACTAATTTATTTGTTTGCAATGAAAAAACCCCAATAACTCCTACATAAAACTAATAGGCTTAACAGCACAGAAAGACTGTCAAAAAGCAATAATTATTACCAACCACCAATAAACTGAGTAGAACAGACAGACTGTCAAAAATTCTTTGTAATTACTATGAAAAATATAATTGCAGACGATATCTTTTTGTTGAGTATATTAGGAGTAGTTTCCCTTAGTTATGCACAGAATAATATACAAAGATTTTTTTTATTTTAAATAAAACTGACTATATACGAGATAATACTAAATTTTACATAATTTACAAAAACGCCACACACATGACATTAATCATCTAAAGATTTGCAAGGCTGCGTTCTCTTTGTTATATATACTGGTCATTATTTTATTAAAGTGGTCATATAGATTTATCATTTTACGATCCTACTTTTTTTTTTAAATCATATTAACTATTTTAAGCAAGATGCATTTATTCTCGACTGATGAGGCCGCCATATTGTTTGGTTTATTTTGCTTTTTGAATAGCCTCCGTTAGGTTTGATTGATATGCTAGGTTATTTTTGGTTTCGGTCAGATCCGATAATTTCATGATTTTATTACAATTTAAAGATGTAATATGTTGTAGAAATACAAAAAAAAAATAAAATATTTAAATGGAATTATTTTACATTTTTGCATTTGGCTTTCACGTTTAAAAACCGCAGAATCAATTCAAAACTGTAGATTCTTAAAAAACATCTCTCGAATCGATACGCTGGCAAGACGCCATTTTGAATTCTTGTTTTCCGCTTTCGATTTAACGCACACTGGAAATGAATATTATTATATATGATGATATTCGGATTTTTTCAGGACCTGATGAAAGTCGCCAAGTACACCGAACAAAATAGGTACTTGAATTTAAGTTGGAGAAGTAAAGTCGGCTGGGTTTTGTGCTAACCACACAAGTCCTTTATATGCCGAGGCAACTGAAACAGTGGAACTCTACACTCCATCTGCCCCAATAAGCCCTTAGGGGCAAGGGGACATAAATACTTACTACTGCCACGTACAAATGGTCACTCGTTTACTACACACGCACCCCCCCCCCACATTTTTTCCTTGATCACTGTCAATCACCGATTCTCTCCCCTGATCATTCTTACTATTATGCAGCCAAGAATTGAAAACATTCCAATATACGCACACAGACACACAGTCGATCTGTGACACTCATCCAACCTTGACAAATAAAACAACAGTGTCCATTGTTTAAGAAAAAAACCTAAAAAAAATTCAGTCGAGTTTGGATTCCCGACAAATAATACAAAAAGCAAATCAATGAAATGTCTGTTTTCATAATATAGCAGGTCTTCGGTTCCCACTCTGCCATCTTCCGGTAATCTAGAAAGTGTGTCTGCCACAAACAAATAGTCTTGGATTAGCAAAGCCCATCTTGATATCCTGGCGTTGACAGTTTGACATTTGATTAGTAAATTTCAGTTTCCGTCTGTGAAGGTTGTAAGGTGTCTTGATGATATGGGGGTCTGACTGCGGTTGCAGTTAGACTGTACTTGGAGGCGTTACTGTGGTAGCGTGTCTCTTATTCCGCACACAAACAATTCTTGAATTAATACTCAACTCAATGTTGCTGATTCATTGGTACATTTATTTACGAAGACATTAATGCAGCAAACATGTTGAATAATAAGGCACATCTTAGAAAGATCAAATAATATATATGAGTTGCTATGTCAAAATAAATATATTAACTTCTTCCAGAGTTAATAACAAAGTACCTCTTATATCTTCATAATCTAAACAGCCTTTCAATCTACCAAGCTTGTCTCTAAGCAACTTTATTGACGTCAACTAGCAAAAACTACGTCACATAGTAATATAAAAATTAACACTCTCTTGAGTTACTAGAAAAGTGTGATTAACACACATGCACAAACCAAAATTAATTAATGAATACTTAAATCAACTTTAACTCCTCGACACCGTCCAAAATAATTAACTCTTTAACCCATGTTATATTTGTCCATATTCATGTTCTGGTCTAGACGCTAGCGCTCTCCGTTACCGAGAATTGGTTGTCGACCGATGAAGTAAAACTGTTCAAGTACGATTATAGTGCTGATGCCCACGTGGTAGATAATCATGACAACGATGAGTCCGTTGGAGTTGTGGGGGGAATGTCTGAGTCAACATTCTCTGGTATGATGTCATTGTTGATTCTCTCACTGCTATCATGAGTCATAGATTCAATCAAAATCATACAGATCAAATAAGACATTTCATGTCATACAGATCAAATGAGACATGTCATGTCATAATGATCAAATAAGACTTTTCATATCATACAGGATAAAATCAGACATTTCATGTCATACAGATCAAATCAGACATTTCATGGCATACAGATCAAATCAGACATTTCATGTCATACAGATCAAATCAGACATTTCATGTCATACAGATCAAATCAGACATTTCATGGCATACAGATCAAATCAGACATTTCATGTCATACAGATCAAATCAGACATTTCATGTCATACAGATCAAATCAGACATCTCATGTCATGCAGATCAAATCAGGCATATCATGTCATACAGATCAAATCAGACATTTCATGTCATACAGATCAAATCAGGCATTGCCTGGTCATCAAATGAGACATTGCTTGTCACTCTTTATTTAAATGTGAAACAATATTTACACAAATTGATATTTTATCAGCATTAATAAAGCTAATAGCTTGCTTGCTCAACTAAGTATATAGATTATTTATTTATTTACTGCTACTTTTCATTCAATGTAAAGACATATTTAGCTAACTTTATTGAATTCACCCTCGTTTTTAGTGATATTTATTCATGTTTCTTTTTGTAAATTTTTGTAATGGTGCGATACTTTTGATATCTTATTATCCTACAGAAGCTAAAAGGAGAATGAAGAAGCAAGAAGAATACTAGGTGATGAATAAATAATACACATTTCAATAAAGAGAAGGAATTCAGTATTTATGTTTCACTAGTGTCTAGTTTAACGCTAGAAAAGTTGTATGCTTATATAAAGCTTTCTTAGCGAAATAAAAATAACGTTTTCATGACGACAGAGGCCATCTAGAATATTATTGTCATAACTTTTAAACATGATTTTTTTATGTTTAAATATGAGACTTTGCAGAAACAAAGTATTTTTATGAAGTAACAAGTTGTAGTGATTATTTTTTTAAATTATGTTTTTGGAATGGTACCGTTAACAATATTTTTTTTTCTGAAAACTCAAAAATCAATTACAAAAAAAAAAACATTAAAAAGACAAACAATACAATTAATGTTTCTAATAAGTAAAAATTACATGATATTTATAAACAATTGTTCTATAGCTATACATATTGTCATGATTGGTTTTGTGTGTAGATTAATTGTATGTATTATATATATATTATTTTTGTGGTACTTCTGTTTCTTGGTAGGTGTAAATATATTTCAGTCTCTTCAGAGTATATGATTTAACTAACTTGACTTGAGCGTGTATATTATTATATATCTAAAAGACGAACTACATGTATAAATCACTGAGTAGACCTCTATGTATCAAACATATATATATTTATTTATTCAATCTATGGAAGTACATACATGGTATAAAATGATGTGAGATGAATGATCAAGTCCGTCTACTTGTCTACCAAATCTATCGTTTAATGAATTGTCGTCTGTTTATCCCACTTCCGCTAAACTAAGTGGCCAGATAATTAAAACCATCTCTGTGCCAACTGTAAATTCTCTAGCCTAAACTGATTATAACACACATATAAATCATGTTATCTTAAAAGAGTTTAATAAGAACATAAAACAATTACAAACAATTTATCATATTATATATTTTTAATGCATAAATGTGTTCTAAATTATCAAATTCTCACCACACTCAGAAATCAAGGCTTTATCAATAATAACAGATGAACTTTCACGAATGGTGGTCCGAATTAAGCAAAGTAATGTAAAGGAAGTTTAAAAGATGTTAAAGGAAAGTAGCCCAAAGACTTGAAATGCCTTTGATTCTATTTACAAAATATATATTTCGAATCAATAGTGAATAATTTGCATAAATGAATGTATATAATTTAAATTGATATTATGGGTCAAAAGTAGTTTTGTAAGTACCCTTTCTACCCTTAAAAAATAATAAGAAAATAATATAATATATTTGTTTTGAACAAAAAAGTTTAATACAGTTAACAATTGTTTGAAAAATGTATAAATTGCGATCATTGATTAAAAACAACAGTGAAAAAAACGTATTTTAAAACAACTAAATTGAAAAGTAATAAAAAAGGAAGTTATACCTATGGAATTATTAATTTCCACTGATATAAGTAACTTTATTTTAATGGCAAAGGCAAATGGAAAAACAAATACATTTTTAACCAATATGTTTTAAATCTAATTAATGTACTGCATTCCATTAAGCTAATGACAGTTAAACATATTTCTAAATAATATGCACTGCTATATATAGATCAAAAATACTTTTGACATTGAAAACTCACACATAAGAAATTATAAAACAAGAAAAAAAAAAGCTTTCTTACAGCTAATTAAAAAGTTAAATACATATAATATTCTGATCGAAATAATCTGGTAATAGACAATACTCTTTGTAATCTCAAGAAAATATAATGAAAGATGTAAAAATACTATTTCAATAAAGTTTTACATATAACTTAAGATAATATATATATATATATATATATATATATATATATTTATTTGGCATGCAGGAGTCTATGGAACTAATAGAACATCATTTAAGAACATTAAATACTTCTTTAGAAGTTATTTGTTAGGATAGCCGCACACATTTAATTTCCTTTTCAATAAAATAAAAAAAAAACATTTACACTTTGATTGTTTATTATCGACTCCACTTTAAAAAATATCAGAGTTTTAAATTTTACTTTTCAGCCTGCCAATTATGACTGGGATGGTATATATCATTGGATTCACGGCAGAGTTAACTGGCAGTACAAACACTGCCATCCATGCGTACACTTCTCTGTCAAACTCTTGACCATTGATTGAAAGTATTCCCATTACGCCAATAGGAAACCAACACAGAAAGTCTGTCAATGCCACAAGAGCCAGTTTCTTGGCTATGTTTATTTCCTGTAATCTCCTCTCTGAACAATGTCTCAAGGAAGGTAGATTTCTCTTTTTCATGACATTAACAAATATTGCCACTTGACCTAAAGCTATTAAGATAAAAAGAATAAAGTTTAGGATAACATAAACAGCCATAGAAAATTCCCAACCAGGGAAGTCAATAGATCCAACGATTTTGAGAGGAAGAGCCAGACATAAGCCATCGGAAGAATAAATTTGCCATTCGGATACAACTACAGGAATCAAGGCCAAGATAAAGCCGATCAACCATGCTAATATAAATCCTTTCCATTTAAGACTTGTTGACGTAGCAAGCCCATTGAATGTAGACTTGATAATTATAAAACGATCCAAAGTAATTAGTCCTATTAAAAATGTTGATGTTTCACTGGAGAGTGTTGATAAAAAGCCAGAAAACTGACATAGGAAACTGTTCCTCCAACGAGCATCAAAAACAACGTAATCATCAGAATACATCATGTCAGTAACAGCGATGATCATCAAATAAACTCCCATGAGGAGATCCGAGACGGCCAGACCTGTGACAAAAAGACCATAACTAGTTTGAAATATTTTCTCTCTGCCCCACACAGCTGTGTAGATCAACACAATGCCGTTGCCCGCAATCGTCAACAAACCAACTACCCAAATGGAAATTTCTTTAAAATTGTCCACTACAATGTTCTTACAAGATGAAGTTATGTCACCAATGGCGTGGCACCTTGTAGGAGATATATTCCTCCCTAGTATCTGTGGACAACACAACTTTCCATCACTGGTCAATAAACGTTCTGTTATCAAAAGTCCTTGATAGAAACCAACTTTGACATCTGTCATCTTTACACCTCTTATGTTCAATGTTCCCAGTTTAAAATTTTCTGGTATTCCCGTCTTCTCAAATGTGCGTATCTTTGTATGACTCAGATCAAGCATTCTAAGGTTGTGTAATTCAATGAAGCAATTGTGAGGCAGTGACGCAATAGAGTTAAACGAGAGATCAATAACTTGTAAAGAGTTTGGAAATTTGAGACTACTATTTATGCTTCTAAGTTGGTTATGTGAAACATTTAAATAAAGTAAATAATTCATTGAGCTTACAGCCAGTAGTCTGTAGCTGTATTGAATGTCGTTATGACTTAAGTCCAGTGCAACAATGTCATCTGTGTTCCAGTATTTGAAAGCTTTGTTGACATTTGTTACTTTACAACCAGAGATATTTACTCCTATGTGTTGTATGTATGGAAGATAAAAATAACTTTCTACTTTAGGAAACAGTGAATCAGAGACATTGTATAGTTCTAAGTTGAGTCTCAGTGTAGGGTTTAACTTTTTGTCAATGCTGGTAGACAAACAAGTGTAGCCCGTGGGACAGTCGTCATTATTACAACTGTATGGAACAAACCAACTATTTTCCCGTTGAAACTTATTTATGTAACTTGAATGCAGGCAAATGTCTCTGAATTTCACAGTTATCCGCGAGGAACAGACAAAATTAGTTTGTGCAAATATTTGTTTCTCTTGACCCAAAGGACATTGACTATATGAATCGTTTATCTTGGCAAGTGGAATGCAATAGGAATCTGGACATTTTAGAAAATTTTCAGGACATTGAAACTCTTTACAGTTTTCTAGGTTGGAATTATCTAAACAGCCTTTTTTATACAATTTCAGACATTTTGGAACAACTTTCTTGTTTGTTTTGCAGGTTATACTGGGTATTCCTATGGGTATTCTGACATTGTTAGAAAGGCAATAATTACCAGGACGGTTTATTTTGTCATCATAACAGTGGGATTCAGAAGTGTCGTTTGTGTGATTGATTTGATTTTTACTTTTTATCATAAAAAACTTTTCACAACTAACCGAACAGTGTTCGTTAGACTCTTCCACTAACCTCGCTCTCACATAAGTATGAATGTAGGAAACATTATGAAAGTTTTTGCAGAGAAATTTATTGTACTCATACTTAAAATTTTTGTTTCTACTGCAGTCCACAATCGACAATGTGTCTCTTAGATCAAAGTCATTTTCCAAAAATGTCACAACATCTCTCATTGCAACTAAACCTGATGTATCTGGTTTGTTCAAAGGTTTAATGATAAAATCTACTTTCGACTTCAACAGCTCATGAGACTCACAGACAACATAAGTTTCATTTAAACTTTGATTACAGTCCATCCGATACAGATATTGCCAAATACTTTTGCTATTATTAAAAGACAGACTATCATTGGCGTCGGTTGTGTAGTTTAAATAAACACATTGTGCTGAGTCATGGTCAGTCAGTTTATGAAAGAAAGTAAATGGATTTCCAGATGACCATACTAATGGTTTTTGTGATGATAGATTAAGACCCAAATGTATTTGAACTGATTTGGAATAGTTCCTATATAACAAATTGATTTTCCAGAATTCAGACATCAAATAATTGAATTCCTTGTATGTCTCGATTGAAATCAAATAACTGTTGATATTTTTATCACAATATCTAACAGCTTTATTATGACTAACTCTGTTTTTATAGCTTACGTTGTAATAGGATTTTTGAAAATTCTGTGACACAAACGGTAAGATGGTTTCGGTGCACGTAGTGTTGTAGATTTTTGGAAACAAAGAGAAAATACTGATAGAATTTAAGGTATTTACATAATGCAAGTAGGTGTTTGAGAAGTCTGGTTGCTCTATTTTGTCTGAAGAGCCAGACGTCGAGTTGTGGCTAATAAAAAACAATCGATAGTTTTTATCATCAATGTGTTGTTTCTTTTGTATTTTCATTCTGAATGTATTTTTCTCGTCATCTGTTTTGAAGAAAATAAAGTTCATTCTTGGAGTTGGATCTTTTAGTAACATGCCTTGTTTTGTAATATACAGCAAATCATCAATAGAAAATGTTCCATTGCATTGATTTGCTATCTCCTCTGTCTTCTCTGAGATGTTGGCTGTCAATATTTCAATTTCAGTTGGTTCTCTCTCTGCGTGCGTCACGTAGAAAAAATTTGATGACTTCCAATTAAATTCACAATGAAAATAGTTTACAGTTTTATTCATAATATATAATTGTTCACTGACCTCGTGTTGACAGTCTAGCACAAATAAAACCTCCTTGTTGTTGACTCTACAGCTTTTCAATGGAAACGAGAAAGCAGAACCTAGTGAAGGAACAAATTGATGAATATTAAAATATATACATGCGCATATATATATATTAGGGTGTCCCAAAAAAATGAAGTTTTGAAATGTTGATGTCTCACCCCACAGAATATGTCTGTATGGTAACAGTAGTTAACCTGCAACATTTCAGCTTATTTGGACAATGTTTAGAGGTCCCCCAAGAGGTTTAAAGTTCCAGATTTTGGTGTAAAATCATTCGCGGTCAAACCTAATACAGCGTTAATATTGCATTATATGCGAAACTGATATATTAAGTAACAAATTGATGCTTAGTATTGTTTATAATATTAAATGAAACAAAATATATAAATCTTGAATGGTTTATATTTTTAAATTTGAAATTTAAGTAAAAAATTCTGAAAAACAAAGTTTTATTCATTTTGTCAAGTTAATTCTTAATTCAATGTCAATCTGCTTGAAAAATAATAATAATAAGCAATGCAAATAAGCATTCCTTCTATTTTTTTGTACTTTGTACTGTAGGGTAGATAAAAATTTAAAAAAGTTCTTCAAATTTAATTTTTAGCCAGCTGTTCACGATTACACTCTGCAAAATTTTTCCAATGTTTTTAAACCACTTGTAGCAAAAATTGTCTTTGTTCTTCATTCTTGGTGATACTGTCATTGAAATTTCGTATCAATGCTACACTTCGCTCTGCAGAGTCATTGATACAAGCCAGATTATTTACAAAATCTGCTGCAGCTTTAAAAGATGGTGTATCTGACCAGGCTTCAACAGGAACATCTAGAAAACTGGCATCAATGTTGGATGTTTCAAAAAATGTGGTAGAAGCACGTAAATCAACAACATTTTTTGATAGTGTTTTTATGAGATGCTGTCCACGTTCTGATTGCATTGTCCGAACAAGGCCAATTTTTTCTTTGTCCGACAAAAGGGTTTAAAATAACGCAAGCGTCAACAGTTCCGAACTCAAGTACCACGAGTGACGCACCATCATTTTCAATCCAGTCAATCGAAGAACAGCATCATCATATTCGTATAAACGCTTTATCAACAAGATATCATTCACAGGTGCATCTGCGGTGAGCCTGCATGAAAACCATGATTGAAGATAAACACATATGGTAAACCGATTAAAGCGCTGATTACCTTGTAATTCTCGAGCTGTTAACTGATAGATGGTTGACATCAACCTCCAACCCAACCATTTGTGCAGCAAGCAGAAGAAATTCCAATAATCATCACATGAATGACTGACCTCAAGTTGACATTTAATAAATTCTTTAATCGAATCAGACACGATTATCAAAGGGGCGGATCTGGCTTCGGGTGTGTGGTTTAATTCTGGCCATTTTTCTCGAAACCTCTTAAAAAACAAAATCTCTGGTCCAGTGGATGGTCCAAGAAAACATTGAATGCATCGGAAAGGAGTACTTCCAACATGTGATGACGGCATGCCATCCATAATAGATTACGTCCTAGGGGTACTTCTAACAGAGTGCAAGCTCCATTGAGTCTTCCAGTATTGGAAGCCGTAGTGTCGAAGCACATGCCGATGACCATAGATTAGCACTTCCATGATTTGATATGTTCATATACTGCATCAGCAACTACCCATCCTGACCCGGATGCTAACTTGGGAACACCAAGAAGCTTTGTAGTGCCATCGACAAGTGACGAGAGCAGGACAGGTAACATGTCCGATAACATCGGGCAATAGCTTACCATCCCAATGTACAATTGATTTTGAGGGAATATAGTCTTTTATACATGCTGCAGCTTGTTGACGACAAAGCTTGCGATGACGATGCATTGTGCTCTTGGAAAATACTGTGTCAGATGTCGGAACACCAGCATTGTGCTCTTGGAAAATACTGTGTCAGATGTCGGAACACCAGCTTCGTTGAATGCGGATGCAAGTATCATTGTTGATTTTCTAATGCTGGTGTTCGTTCTGTCCAGCACTGCAGCAACTTTTGGTGATATGATGCCTGACAATTTAGCATGCTTAGTTTAAAAAAATTAAATCTTCAAAAAATATGCACATTGCTTAAATTTTGCACATTAGGTATTTTATATAAATTCTAGCATTTATTACATTTTCTAATTAAGAATCACACAATTTCAACTCTAGTTAATGGTAGCAATGAGATAAATATAAGTATATTTCAACTTCATTTTATTCAACTATGGCATACAAAGACTGCAAATTGTTTGAGCCATGATTCGTCTGGATTTTTATGTTGGCCTAATACTGGAATTTTAAAAGCTCTTGGGGGACCTCTAAATGTTGTTCAAATGAACTACAACTTCACCAATTCACTCATTGTACCCAAGAGACACATTTCAGGAGGTGAGACACCAAAGATTTAAAAAAAAATAATTTTCGAGCATTTTTGGGACACCCTAATATATATATATATATATATATATATATATATATATATATATATATATATATATATATATATATATATATACATGGGCGTCGCTAGTAATTTTTCCAGAGGGGGGCAAAAAAACACGTTTTTATTTTAATTTTAACTGAGAATGCCATACAGGTTTATTTCTTAATTAAATCCAAGTTAAGTATATCATTAATTATTTATATTGACATAAATAATTGTATTTGAAAATTCAAGCATTTTGACTACAACCATGTTCCGAATTTAATTTTAATTTTTTTTTCATTCTGTAGCTTGATTTGTCCTTCAAAAATGTTTTTTGCATTCAGGTTTTTTTAATCTGGCAACTCTTGTTAGTTTATAATCGTCTGCCACTGAGTGAGTTTTTAAATTTATCCTACATTAATATGAAAAGATGGATATCAGAAAATTAATGTACATGCTCAATAAAACGAAAAGTAGAGCAATCGCGGGATTCCGAAAAGCCGTTATTAGAATATTTTATGGCGTCTGCAGCATATGATATATCATATGCATTGAGGAAAACAGTACAAGTTCAACAGCCAGACACAGCTGAAGAAACTATTTCTTATTTGATTGTTTCTGTCACTTCTTCATTTCCTAAATTGGATATAGGAAGGTATGTCTTGACATACGACCTTTCAAATGAGTTGAAATTGCTGCTGATCCTTGATTGTTGGACCCCTGATAAAAAGTATGATTTTTAAAGCTGACAGTGGTGGAAACAGAGGTTTTAGATATTCTTGGTTATCAGATTATTCATCGTGGGTTGTACACTTGCAAATGTTAAAAGGTGCCTTTTGCAAATTATACGTGTCGTTTCCACAAAAAATGATTTCAAAAATTCAGGGGGCATTTGTCATCAAACCAGTCACACAATTTAAAGATTTCATCGAAGATGCACGTAGCCACATGCAAAGATATAGCACAAAAGGCTCTTAAGGATGCAAGTTATTTTGTGGCATTATTGGAAGCCAAAGCAGTTACTATAGATGAGCAGTTGAACTCATCATTTAAATGACAAATTTCAAGAAAATTGCAACAAACTGGGTCCCACCATTTATACAATCCTTTTTTGCGGCATGCATGATTTGGCACTTCGTGGAAGAGAATCACATTCTGGTAATTTTTACGACCTGTTAGGGTTTCGTGTTGAATCTGGAGATGAAGTTCTAGGTAATCATTTGTCAATTGCTAAGTGCATCTCGGCAACTACACAAAACACTGTGATCGAAATTTGTGGGTCTCTCTTGTGTGAAAACATTGTTCGTGAAGCAAATAATTCAGTTGCAATTTCTATACTTACGTGCCGACGAGACAACATAATTTCAGGCATTTAGCAGATGTCACTTGGTGTTAGATTTGTCAAAGAACACCATCATTACACATTCATTAGAATTGTCATTAGATATGACAAAGCTTGTTGGTCAAGGATAAGACGGATGTTCTACAATGGCATGTAAAAAAAGGAGTCCATTCAATAATTTAAAAAAAAGACCCAAAAGCAGCATTTGTACATTGCAGTTTACATAAACTAAATCTTGTCGTGAACGATTTAAATAGTGTGAATTCTGTACGAAACACAATTGGAAAAATTAAGTCAATTATAGTGTTTTTCTGATAAATTAATCAGCGAAGAAAACTAACTCCAAATGTTCCTTTGCTATGTGAAACTAGATGGACACATAAATATAAAAGCTTGCGGAATATCGCTGAAAATGTGACAGAAATTGTAAAACAACTGGAATATTTAGAACAATCTGGAAAAAGTAAGCAAGTTGCACATCAGTTACTTGGTGCTTAAGAGGTTAGGGTTGGGGTACATTTGTTGTTTGATTAGTTATTATACAAAAATATTCATCAAACCTAGAAGCTGTGATCAAAAAATTACAGTCAGTGCATTTAGATTTACTGACAGTACAAAAATTTAGCACTCTAAGACCAGTAAAATCGTGGCTACGCTCAACAACTGGTGATGATCGTTTATCTGGTCTTTGTATGATGAGTATCCAGAGAAAAAAAATATCTCAAAACAAGGAACAAATTAAAGAAAATGTTATCAATCGATTTTGGACAAATACCAAAACGTTTAAAATGTCTGTTCCAGATTAAATAGTTTAAAATTACAATATTATTCCTGTATCATTGCAATTTATAATTTTATACTCTTTTTTATTAGTATAGTAACTGTTTGATACTGAAACCATTCTTTTGAAAAATATAATTATGTAATAAGTTATACTTCGGATATAATTCATTTTTATGTTTGATATATGTACATGTTCTTCAATGTAATAAACATTCATTAAATTTTTACAAAATGTAGGGGGGGGGGGCAAATGCCCCCCTGCCCGCCCCCCCCCCCCTGAATACGCCCATGTATATATATATATATATATATATATATATATATATATATATATATATATATATATATGTATTAATTCATATATAAAAGCGCATTTGTGTCAAAACTAAAAAGGTATTTAAAAAATAATAATTTTTTTATTGATAAAATCCAGTGTATTTTTTATCATTATTCAAAACATATTCATTGTGTGAAATTATGTATTTAAAAATTATTTTTGTTTTAATATGTTTTTCTTTCATCTCTGAATCTGTAATTCTCAGTTTTTATTTTTTTCTTGAATGTCCACAGACAATGATTCGCTAGAAACGGATAATAGTTCAGTGACACTTTTTAAAAGAAAATGAATTAAGAAAATATTTTTTTTTTCAAAAGTGTCAACTGTCATCTCCAGAACTTTGCTATGTATGAATCTGTGGTTGAGCTTAATGTTTTGCAACTAATCGTTCAAACGTATAATTAACAATTTCCTAGACACACTTTTAACAATGTTACGATTATATTTTTTTCATGCTTTATTTTTGGTAAATTACCACTACATTAGATCATAGCAACAATCATCTAAAACTTTTAAACTCAAAACACACCGCTGCGTTTTCTTTGTCGCTATGCGTAATGCGTCAGTCGTATGAAAACCGTGTGACGTCACGAACCAATCTTTAAGAGCGATAACACAGACCGGCACGTCGTCTGCCGTGCGTGTCTGCGTTTTTTCCACAAAACGCAGCTAGACCTATTTTTAACGCACATTCTGAAAACACGCATTGTAAACAATACAAAATGGATGCCTTGACGACACCCATTCAATTACTAAAACAATGAAATTTTATAAAATATTTGTTTTATTGTGAAAAAAATTATTCAAATTTAAAGAGAAAAGTGAATAATATCGTGCTGAAAAAAATAATGTAGTAAATCACAAAAATAACTATTTGTGAAACATTTTAGATTTAGAGAGTGTTTAAATAGAGAAATACTAACTAAGACTTAGTGCCGAAGCCATGGGGATGGGGTATTAAAGTATTTTGTTTAATATTATTAATAACTGCTTCTCGCCCACTGATACAAACTAATAATATAAAAAAATGTAGTATACACAATTATTACATTTGTTTTAATAAATATCATTATCAAAAGTTTGTATTAAGCTCGGTATCACACGACTCGACTATGTTTCCAGACAGCAAAAGTGCCAAAAGCCAAGTCACACAATGACCAAACCATCACAACACCTATCGATTTAATAAGTCAAGTGATCAGTTTTAAGTCCAATTGTCAAATGTATCTTAACTGAATTCAAATTTATCTCAAGTTTAGTTTTCTGTTGTACTAGTTTGTTTTTTTTACTCCGGTTCAAGTAATTAGCCTACTAAGTCTTAGTCTAAGACTAATTAGTAATTATAAGTCTAACATTAGTAACATTAGGTACTTCGATGATGATGAGAAAATTCAAAACAGTAATATAAAAGTTTAATATGTTTAATTCGATAGAGCTGGTTGCAAGCTTTCCAATGATACCACACTTAGTGTTCTATGTCTTTTAGAACAGATGTTATACTTTTTTTCAGGTATAAAAAAGGGTCACTTTTACATAACATAAGGAATATAAAAAAGAACTTTGACCAAAGTCTCAATGAGCTGCAGATAAAATTGCAAAGCTTTTTATCTATATAATGTATATACTCCAACTTTCCAACATAAATACTTTGATGTGTTTTGTTTATTGTCCAGTATTAATAAAGTTATTAAAAAATAAACCAAACAAAAATATTTTTATTTAGAATTTGAAGGCCGAGACTCGCCAAGATAAACATTTTTATACTAAAAAAACTGTAGCTGCAGGCCTCAAATTTTCAATTTAGATACTTCAGTGAAAGTTTAGAAATGTACATTATCATATTAAGCCTTCATTTAAAAACAAAAACTTATCTTTTTTAATTTGATGGTCAAGATTAACATTTTAATGCTAAAAATTTCTTTTAACTTTTGAACCATGAAAGATGGAAGCCTGAAACTTTCAATTTAAATACTTTATTGAATGATGATTAATGTTAGGTACTATGATATCCGTGCCCAAACGACCCGGAAATAGCCTTGAAAATCTCCGTATGCTACATAAGCCATGTTTGGCAACAGTTAGAACCAGTGGTACTGTGATTTTCTGAAACGCTTTAATTTACTCATTATTTTATTTTTACTTTGCCATAATTTTAAAAGAACTTATCCTTAAGTTAATCTGTGTGAATTTTTTTGTTAACTACGCCATCTTCCTTTTGAGGAATCAACATTTCAAAATAAGGTAAGATAAATTTTGCTTTTATTTTTTAATTAGGTCGCGACCCAATGTTTTTATTGATCGATCAACTGTTAATATATTCTAAATATCTTATTTAATCATTTTTATGTTGATTGACTGCTCAAAAAATTAAAAAACCGTGTTCTTGACGAGTCGCTTATTTGCCGATAAAAGTTACCTATTATCGATAACGGCAACCGCGGGCAGCGCTAATCTTAACATTAAATCCATACATAGTAATCCTTCAAAATCAATATTTTTTAACTGCCATCCTTTAACAAAGTTACGTTTTTTTTAATCTAGTATGTGTTCTGAATATAAAAACACTAATATTTTTATCCACAGTAGTATCTGGTAGAAATATATTGTGTGTTATGTCAAACTACTATAAGTAATAAGTCTAATATATCAATAAAATTATGCTATAATTTAATTTTTTTAAATATTCATTGGAGCCTTATAACAGTAGTGATTTTTACTCAGGTTAAACATTTATTTCAGAAACTTTTTAAAACATTAACTTCTTTTATTTTATTTTCGGGAAAATGGAAAATACAAATACTCTAAAGTTGAAGAATTTAAAGGACATGGAGAATCTTCTTGAGTCTCATAAAGATAGCAAATTCACAAATGGATTTATTTTCTACATTTTCCTGCAACTAGGAAAAAATGTTAGTAAAACAGCTGAGCATGTAGTGACAATGGCAGAAAGTAATTGCCATATTACTTCTGTAAAAAGTAAAGTATCTAGAATTAATGAACAAGTAAAGCTCTATAAAAGAAATATCCATAACAATTGGAATAACATTGTGGAGTTCTTTGATTCTGAATTCAAGTTTCCTGAAAGGAAACATACATTACCATCATTACAGCCTAAGCATCCTCCCTTCATTTCTCCTGTTAAAACCAGGATTGAAAGAGACTGCCAGTCATGCAAATATAAAAGACAGACTAACAGTGAACTGTTGGCTGTGAATAGAAAATTAAACTTCGAACGAAGATTTGAAATGAGAGAAAGGATAAGAATAAAAAAACTTACCAAGTCAAGAGGGTAAATGATTTAATTAAAAGAAAAACCTCCAGAATTTCAAGGTATCAGTTGAAAACAAAACAACTGGAAGAAGTGCTCTCAAGTCTTCATAAATCTTTGAAGAAGTCACACTTGAAGTGTCAGTTCCTTCTTAAGGAAAACACTAAATTGAAAAAGAAATTGCCACCGGTAAAATGTATGCAGCAGCGCTACAAACCAAAATTGAGAGCCATGACTACACTGTCTACAGCATGGAGAAAAAGATGGAGTCTTTGACCGAAGAAATATTAGAGTTGAAGAAGGTTTTGTCTACTAAAGAGAACAAGAAGCAATTCCATTCTAAAATTCGGCTGATCATTTACAGCTGCATTGAATGCAATGTACCAGTAAACTCTATTTCTAAGGTTATAACGGCTTGTGCATCATTATGTCCAAATGTTACAATTGAAAGTCTGCCAAATGCATCAACAATTGCTCAGATGAGCAGGGAAATGGGCGCTATTGCAGATCTTCAGCTTGTTGATACTTTGATTGTGGCTGACTGTGCAACTTTGGCTTTTGATGCTACTTCTTTGAAAGGTAGCCATATTAACCAAATTCATTTTGGCACAAAAAATAATATTTTGACTGCTAGCATTGCAGAACTACCTGGAGGTAAGGCAGAGGATTACGTTCAGCATATTTTGCAGACTTTAGATGACTTAGCTGAAACATATAGTGTTTTTTACTCTGTCAATAAAGACCCTGTTAAAAGGCAAATCTGTGGGAAAATTGTTTCAACCCTCACTGACAGAGCATCAGCTAATCATGCAGCTATTTCACAACTTAATGTTGTACTTGAAACTGAGCTGCTTGAGCTACACTGTCATCTACATCCACTGGATGGAATAGCGAGTGAAGTCAGAAAAGAATTGACCAAAACGAACGCAGTCACAAGTAAGACATATGGTTCAGACTGTAAAGCAGCAAATCTTCTTTACTCCATTTCAAAGTTGAGGTAAGTATTTTACTATTTAGCCAAACAAACGTAAATTAAGTATAAATTCTACATATTTTTATATGCTATTCAATGTATAATATATTTAAATTTTCAGATACAAAGCCAAGGGTGACCCATCAGGTTTCAAGTCCTTCTTAAAGAAAAATGGACTTCCATGTAGTACTTTTCCTAGGTATGTGGGCAATAGGCTTCATATACTGTTTCACTCATCTGGAGTGGTGTACAGACATAAGCAGTTGCTCATTCAGTACCTAGAAAAGTATTGCAACAATACAACTACTTTGAGAAGTGCAATACTGGAAGACTTGAAGAATGACATCTTGATGGCTCAACTTCAGGTGCTGGGACTTTGGGGGAAAATGGTGACTGGGCCATGGATGGCCATTGTATATGGATCTGAATGTCAAAGAAATCATCTTGATATGGTAAATCTATTTTTTTAAATAGACAAGACTTAATATACTTATTTATTAAACTGATATTCTAGTTATTTCAAAATTTAATTTATTTTTAATTTAAGGCACAACAAATTAAGACAGCTGTAAGTTTCATTGAAAGAATTGCTGCTGAGCCAGAATATTTAATCAGCACCACATTTGATGCATTTGGACGGCCTCTTATTTTAGATGACACGTTGTCTGCATTGTTAATAGTCGACAATACAAATTTTGTCCAACTCAATGAAATAATAAATCTAGTGGCCACTGCCACGTCAAATGTTTTAAATAGACAAATGTCTCGCTATTTATTTGGCGATCTTGCAGATCCAACAGAGGAACTGAAGGTCAAAGCAGCCAGTGCTCCTGCCCACAACATTTGGGCTGAACGTACATTGGGGATAATAGACTCTCTAGCACGAAGAGCCCCTAATGCCAGCATTTCTTTTCTGGATGGAAAGGCAAAATTTCAAGTGAATAAAACATTAGAATGGCTAAGCACAAAGCCCACAGATGAGCAGGATGCCATTGTTAAATTTTCGATCCAAAGAGGTGCTACAATAAGGACAATCAGTAAAGAGAGAAAGGTCAAATGGAAGCGGCCATCTGTGACAGATTAAAAGAAAAAGGGCAGAAGAGAGACATGGTACACAGATCAAGAGTAGGCAAGGAGATAAAGTTTCTGCTCGAACAAAATGTCCCCTAATTTGATGGAGCAGAAAATCTTTCTAGCTTTAAGTGCCTATCAAAAAAATAAAGTAAAAGATCTCTTGGATTCAAATCCTAACAAAATTGAAGGCGCTCGCTTTCAGCACATCTGGAATGTGGATGGACAAGATACCCTTTTTCAAGGAAAGATTATCATGAAGTCAGCATCTCCAGGGAAAAAAATCAGGATAGCTTACTGGAAAATGCATGAAAATGAAGAGGATGCCGAAGATGTAAAACTAACTTTAGAAAGTATTTTAACAGATGCTGTTCTGAATGATTTAATTTTTTTTTAACTTGAATTAATTCTATGTAATGCCCTTGCATCTTTTTCTAATCATTTCCTTTTATCATTAAATAATGATTTAGTCATAGGCTGTAAAAACACCTGTATCAATGTAATTTTTTTATGAATTGCTGGGAAACGTATGATATAAAAATTTTCACTGGTGACTTATTCTCTTTTATTGCTTTGTAAATTTGGCTCTTTCACATATCTTTTCTTATCACATGTGTGAAGTGGTTTTTCATTTAAGAATGAAATACATTTTATTTAAATCCATGATTTTATTTGGCAAAAAATTTCAGTTTTGTCAAGTGTTAAAACTTTTTTTAATATGACATACATAATTTAAATTGACTATTTATTGTTTGTATAATTGCATGCAGTAATCTTAATTATTTCTTAAAATTTGCTTTGTCATTCAACAATGAAATATGCACAATTATTTTTGCACTGAAGCATGCATCTTGGAATTTTTTAATCTATGTTTCTTTGTAAATTTAGTATTTTTATCCTTTCGCCTTGTAGTAATGATTTTTTTTGCTAGTCATTTTTAAACCAATATGATTTTAGTTGTTTTTCATTGCAAAATGAAATGCATGCAGCCACTTATGTTTGGTGAAAATTGTAGGCTTGTATCATTTTTACTTAGTTTTTGCTGCTTTCAAGTATTTTTCATTTCTAAAATTGTATAGCACTTGTATTTGTTTTTCTTTAAGTGCATAGACTAATATCACTTAAATATGTTTAATTGACCTTATTTTAAAAGTCAATAGGATGCTTTATCAGTGGTGAAAATTTGAGCTTGCTAGCTTAAATGGTTCAAAAGTTGTGTCAGTTTTAGTAGCCCAATCTCAAAACCCAGGCCGCAATTTTTTTGAGTTATTCATCATATTGCCTTATAATAATGATTTTTTTTGCTAGTCATTTTTAAACCAATATGATTTTAGTTGTTTTTCATTGCAAAATGAAATGCATGCAGCCACTTATGTTTGGTGAAAATTGTAGGCTTGTACCATTTTTATTTAGTTTTTGCTGCTTTCCAGTATTTTTCATTTCTAAAATTGTATAGCACTTGTATTTGTTTTTCTTTAAGTGCATAGACTAATATCACTTAAATATGTTTAATTGACCTTATTTTATAAGTAAATAGGATCATTTATCAGTGGTGAAAATTTGAGCCTGCTAGCTTAAATGGTTCAAAAGTTATGTCAGTTTTAGTAGCCCAATCTCAAAATTCGGGCCACAATTTTCTTGACTTTTTCTATAGTAAAAAAAGGCCTGTTTTTCGGCACAAGAAATTGAATATCTCAATAACCAAAAGACATACATACTTAAACAAGGTATCATTTTAAAGCATTTTTAGAGCTCTATTGATCTATGTATGATTTGACATGTTATATACATTTTGAATTTTTTATCAAAGTACCTATTAATGTGCTTTATTAAGAAAATTTTGATCTTGAAAAAAAATTAAAACATTTTTTTTTTAATCTGACAGCCGAGAATGAATTTTTATTATAGAAAATGTAAAACTTTTAAGCTATTTAAGTTATAGGCCTCAATCTTTTTTTTATAATTCAAAACAGTACAATGAGGATAATTAACTCAAGGCATGGTATTGATTTTAAACATTTTATTTTATTAAACACTTTACAAAAATAAAGCTGATTGCGGTGTCCGACTGCTGGCGTTTTCATTGCCATTTATTATATTTGGTGCATAAGAAAAGAATACATGATTAGATTTTTCTACGCCTATTTTTTTAAAACACTTTCAAGTTTCACTTAAAGTTCCCATTTGTCAACTTTAAGTCATTTCTGGACATCTGTATCTGCATGAATATTATTACTATTAGTCTAATACTAACACCCTCTCTTAAAAACTAAACTAGACTAGACTATTATGTATTATCCAAGTAGACATTATTTAACAAAAAAAATAATAATATTATTCTTAAGTCTTTCATTGTAGACCTAATTACAAATAAAATGGGTTACTAGAGACACTAGAGTAAAAAAAAAATTTCTTGATATATGTTGACTAATGTTTACTTTTTAAACTTATCATTCTTGTAATACTACTTCTCAAGTTTAATTGTCTCTTATACTAGCAATTAGTTATTAGTAAACATTAGTTGGCTAATTTACATACTGTTTGGTAGTATAATCATTTTAATCATCATGTATTAATAAGAAAACAATAATAATTCTGACTACCTAGAGTTAGAGAGATTCATTTCAATGCTTTTATATTTACTTTCTCAAATAATATTAGGCCGATCAGTATTTGCTAATGATTTTTCTATGGCTTATTAAAAATACTTAGTATTTTACTCTTTATTTTTTATTCTTGATATGTGTTGACTTTGGACTTTGTAAACAACCAAACATTAACATAACTATAACATTCTTAATTTACATATATTTCAGCTTAACACAACTATTTATGTTGACTTTTCACTTTGTAAACAAAACATTCTTCTACTTATAACCTAAATTATAGCTAATTATAATGTAATAGAGAATTATAACAATATATATTACATTTGTATTCATACTAATCATAAAAACAATGAAATTTAGGGTATTTTTTTTTCTACTAAAACATTTTATTTTTTACTGTTTCCTTAGTCCATGATTGTGGCAATGATCACAGTTAAATTGAATGTTTGGAATTAGCATGTTTTTTGTTTTGTATATACCTTACCTACTTTGCAATCTTTTTTATAGGATTTTAATTTTATTACAGTAACTCTCATGTGGTGTGGCAGACCAATTCTGTGTTTTAGGAAATTTATAATCAATTATCACCTTCGCGAAGACCAATCGATTTGAAATTTCTAAAACTTGTGTATTCTTGATGACAATACACTATTATAGAATGTTTGTGTCAATTTATTAAATTCTTATGGAGACCTTGTGAATTAATTTTTTGATAGTGTTTATATAAAGAGGGATGGATGGCCGAGTGGTGTAGATACTCGACTGAGAGTCCTGGGTTCGATCCACTGTAAGAACCATGTGAACATTTTCCAGGTGAAATTTGTTTCAAAGTCGTCCCACAAGTCCACCCAGCTTTAAATGGGTGCCTGACTTAAGTTGGGGAAGTAACAGCAGCTGGGCGAGGGATATAGCAGAATGACATCTCAAGTTTTGCATTGTTTATGAATTTAATGAGTTTTGAAACTGTTTTTTTTTAGTCTGGTGTGCTATTTTTAATGTTGTATATAAACTTTACCCACAAAAGAAAGGGAAATTCTTTTAACAATATAATAGAATATAAAACTACTAAATTTGAGAGTTTTGTTATTCCACTATGTACACCACTTATTAATTTATACTAACTACACAAACAAAAACAAGAAAATTACTTTCGACACTAAAAAGTATAAATATTGATTAAATAAAAGCGTGGCCGCCAGAATAAAAATTAAATAACTGAATAAATTTATTTAAATGTTTGTATGATCTAAGCTATTTTATTAAAAGTATTTTTAAAAAGTTTTCTTTTTACATTTTTAAAAATTTAAAACAACTATTAAACACAAAAGCATTTTTACTTTTTATTGCTAATTAAAATGCGTGCTGTTCCTAATCATAAATATGCAATTTGTCATTCAATTATTTTTTTTACTTTGAAATGTTGTCATTAAAAAAAGCTGTTTCTGTGCCTTTAAGAATACATGTATAATCAAAAAGAATGCTATATGGTTTTAGGTGACAATACATACTATCTCTAGAACCTTTTATGGCATGAGAAATTCAATACTTTTTATGATCAAAGGATAAAAAAAATTGTTTTCAAGATATCAAAAGCCTACAAAAAACTATTTTAAAATAAAGCATTTTGTAATTCAGAAAGCTTTTAGTTCTAAATAAAAAAAAGGCAACTCATGCATCATATGTTTGACTGTTTATATTAAAAGATATTACACACTACTTAGCTCAATAAAAGAGCTGTGTTTTTGCATGATTCACAAATGATATGATAATTTTAAAAATAAAGATGCGTAATAGTATTAGTTGATAAGCATTAGAATATCTTTACTTGTATGGATATTTAAAGTCTTTCATCTGAGATTCCGTTATTTCTTATTTGGAAATCTGTTTGGATTACAATGAGTGCTTTGGATTACAGGCTTTTTTATATATTAGTAGCCTATAGGGAGGCTTAATTTAGCTCTTAGTAGTCTTATAGAGCTGAATTCGGTGCTTAGTCACTGCTTAGTTGAGTAGTATTAGTATAATTGAAATAGATACGAAGTTACTGTCACCTAAAGTTATTTGGTTGTTAAAAGTACATCATTTCTCTAGTTTGATACTATAATCATACTAGAATGGTAGCTTTCTTTCTATAATCAAGATTGGCTATATATATGAATGAATATATATATATATATATATATATATATATATATATATATATATATATATATACACATGGGCATAACCAGGAGGGAGAGAGTGGGGGTTCCAAACTCGAATGCCCCACCTGGCCCCAAACATTTTTTACATTAAATATTAAGTACATTATCTCATATAATGAGTTCCTAAGTTTAGAAATGTATATCTATATATAAGTATAGAACTAGAACAGGGCTTCTTAAACTATGGGGTCGCGAGAGATAAAAATACAATTTAACAGAAAATGTTTTTTAACTTGTAAAATATTAATGTATTTTTCTTTTATATTTGTATGGGGTCGTCAAGAAACTCGCAATCATAAATGGGGTCGTGAATTACAAAAGTTTAATTAAGAAGCCCTGAACTAGAATAATGCTGTTCCTGGTTAAATGAATAAATAACTTGATAACTTAAAGTTGTTTAGGTGAGTGTAGTCAATTTAAGAGAATTTTTAGCTGAACTGTGTAGGTCAGTGAGCATAGTTTAGAAAACGCACGTCGTGGCAGTGTGTTTTGACCAAAAAACGACACGACAATGGCCTGTCGTGTCTAGGACGACAAACGTGCGTTTGACGCACCGTCGTGTTGGTGTGGTTAGGCTTTATTTCTGAAACAGAGGCCGACGACTTAACGCCGCATCGTTCATATATATATATATATATATATATATATATATATATATATATATATATATATATAAACTATATATGTGTATAACTATTTTATGTGTATGATTATATAATGAATTGATTTTATTTTATATAAGGTACATTCTTCAAACTATTTTGCACTCAAAGACCTGATGCCATATATTTGTGACAACACCAACAACTAGGCTGTACAGATGAGGAACAGCGAGAAATCTTGTTTTAATATTGGATATGCCTAACAATCACAAGGAAGGAAAGAATGGATGTTAGTAGGTTCTAGTTATGGGTATATGTATAATCTTGAGCCTTATACAGGGAATGAGTAAGATAAAAGTAAGAATGCTCAGAATTGGTTAGCTTATAATGTAGTAATGGGATTGTGTAAATCTATTGTGGGATAATGGTATAGGATTTATGTGGATACTATTTTTGGAACTGTTGAAACAGAAAAAAAATTACCTTATGCTATACATTTGCTACTTGAATCTTAAATGTGGTTTTGATTATAATATTTTTGTTTTGAAATATATTTCTTGTCTATATTTATATGCTTTTAAATATTCTGTATGCATATAACACATTGTTTTAGCATAAACTAATGAATCAATCAGTTGTTTTTTATTCTGCGGAAAAAGAAAATTGTTTCACTTAGCATGTCTTTAAAAGTTCACTGCCAAAATTTATCTTGAGGAATTTGTTTCATTTTTTATAGATTGTGTTAGATTGTTAGATTTATTGTACATATTCTTTAATACTTTTCATAGTATCTTTGTAAAAAAAAATGTTCTTCATAGTTTAAGAGTACTAAAATTGTAAAACAAAAAAAAAATTGTTACATTATATCAATATATGATTAAAAAAAAACTGTGTAGCATATGTAAAAAAAATACTTATATAGATTGATCATCTATTTCTGATTAATTTGATATATAATTTGGCAACTTTTAGCTTTAAAAAAAAGTTAAGGAGGACCCCGATTATTCACATTTTGTGTAATATATGTGGTGAAATAAACATAAATTGCATTCAATTTGTATATAGATATTTTTTTTTCCTTTATAGCATTTGTGAGAGTGTGTGTGAAAGTTGCTTTGAACAAAAAAGAAAAGTTTCATCTCATGTTCATTAAATAAAACAATAGTGATCTAATTTTAAATTAATTACCATATCTTTAAAGCCCATTTATTTCTAATTTATTTGATATATAACATATCATAAATAACTTATTCTAATATAAAATAGATATGAAATTCGGATAAATAACCTTGAAAAATCAAAGAACAATAAAGTGAATAAGCTTCTATTTCACTGAAATTATAGATTTTTATGCCCGGCTCTACAAAGAATAAAGTAACACTTTACCTTACATTACTATAAAAACTATACCATTCAAATTTGCAATGGAAACATAACTCTAAAGCCTGCTCTGATTTAATTCAATCTGCCTAATTGTATTCCGTTATCCCAACAAGTTGCGCTGAGAAGTACTTTTTCTTTCTAATTTAAAAAAAAAAAATGGAATTCAGTGCCTTTGTTTTTAGTAGCACAATAGTCACGTATCATTTTTAGAGCATATACCTTACCTACTTTGCAATCTTTTTTATAGGATTTTAATTTTATTACAGTAACTCTCATGTGGTGTGGCAGACCAATTCTGTGTTTTGGGAAATTTATAATCAATTATCACCTTCGCGAAGACCAATCGATTTGAAATTTCTAAAACTTGTGTATTCTTGATGACAATACACTATTATAGAATGTTTGTGTCAATTTATTAAATTCTTATGGAGCCCTTGTGAATTAATTTTTTGATAGTGTTTATATAAAGAGGGATGGATGGCCGAGTGGTGAATATACTCGACTGAGAGTCCTGGGTTCGATCCACTGTAAGAACCATGTGAACATTTTCCAGGTGAAATTTGTTTCAAAGTCGTCCCACAAGTCCACCCAGCTTTAAATGGGTGCCTGACTTAAGTTGGGGAAGTAACAGCAGCTGGGCGAGGGATATAGCACAATGGCATCTCAAGTTTTGCATTGGTTTATGAATTTAATGAGTTTTGAAGCTGTTTTTTTTTTTAGTCTGGTGTGCTATTTTTAATGTTGTATATAAACTTTACCCACAAAAGAAAGGGAAATTCTTTTAACAATATAATAGAATATAAAACTACTAAATTTGAGAGTTTTGTTATTCCACTATGTACACCACTTATTAATTTATACTAACTACACAAACAATATTGTCCCCGTTTTGTCTGTCAGTCTGTCTGTCTGTCCGTCATCACCTTAGATCTCAACAACCATAAGTCCTAGACCCATGATGTATATATTATTTTGTAGGTCTTGGCCTGCCATGTGTGCAGCAAAAGTTCCTTTCGCGATCTGACCTCTGAGGGCCGTAAAAGGGGGCTTATAAAGTACCGTTTTTACTATATAAGTTATATTAACAAAGGAGCGCCCTATATCTCAGCAACCATAAGTCCTAGACCCATGATGTATATATTATTTTGTAGGTCTTGGCTTGCCCTGTGTACATCAAAAGTCCATTTCGCGATCTGACCTCTCAGAGCCAAAATATAAGAGTTTCTTATATACCGTTTTTTGTTTATATTTTAAATATAAATAATAAAAGCTAATCAAAGGGGCGTAATCATTATTTATTTTTGTAATAGTTATTCAACCTGATTACTTCCTTCTCTAAATTTATCAAAATCCATTCGCGTGGAGCAATATTTATGGCTGTAACCCGGAAAAAAAAATACGGATTTCGTCTGAAAATGCTCTAAAATGTCCTTTGCCCGAAACGGAAAAGACTTAAATTGCTTGTTTTTTCTGCACCCAATAAATTCCACAAAAAGACGGTGTTGCATTTTATCCAAATAAATGACTAACTCTCGTTGATGGATAAGCTTAGTACGAGTGATGCTGTTAAGTACCACATTCTTTCAACAGACCCTACTAGTTTATGTTGGATTTCCAAGAGGGCGGTTAATTTTGGTAAAAACGAAATGGAAAAGATATACAAAATAAATTTGTTCACTATGTCTACAATATGGTGTTTCAAGAATTGGCGTCTCAGTTTACAACTGGAAGAGAAAAAATGTGATTTCGAAATGGGTAAATCCTTATTTTTAATTGATTTTCTACTCAATTTTGTAATGACAAAGTGCGAAAAACTCATTTTTTTCTCATTTTTAAATGCCAGATTTAGCATTACTTTTGTGATCTAGCATTCAAAATTTGGATCTAGCATTTGGCAGAAAATTTAGCATTTTTTTTTGGCTTGAACAATGATTACGAAAAATGAGAAAACATAAATTTATTACAGCGAAAACCCAACATTCAATTCATCCAAGTATCCAAGTTTTTCGGTTACTGAAAACAAACGGCTCTTAGAATATTTATTTCATCATTGTCTTGTTCAAGCTACCCACAACTTTCTCAGGGCAAGAGTTCACGCCCAGCACACGTTTGTTGGTCAGTGTCATACTATTGTTCATTACTGTAAATGGAATGTTTCCTGACCTGACCCATCTAACCCTGTCAGCTACGTAAACAACAAGAGATGTTGTATGTGTTTGCGTGGAAAAAAAAACCTATTCAATTTAGACGTTTTTTTCCATAATTTCAAATATACATCAAAGTCTGGTTTGATATAGTTTGGCTGTTCCTCTTTAACTTGCTCAATATTGAGTATGTTCACAATTTAGCCTTTTTATATTTGGAGCAGTTAGCTATACACCGGTATGAAAATCAGGGAAAAATAAAAAGAGAAACAAAGTAGTTTCAGAATTATTGCAGTTAAATGTTGCTTAAATGGGCACAAAAAATGCTGCTCAAATCTTCATTTTTCTAAATAAAAATATTAGGCAAAATTGGAGATATAGATTCAGACATTTTAATAAAACAAAATACTTCATTCGATGTGCAGCCTGGCCTATGACCTTATAATGGCATATTATTGAAGTTGTCATTAATACATTATAATTAGTAAGTACCGTAAAATACTTTTGGTATTTTTTTCAGCACTTGAAATAAAAATCTAGCATTTTCTAGCATTTTTTCTTCTAAAAATTGGCATTTATAAAAAAAGATTTACATTTGGCAACACTTTTCTTATTGTGTTAGTTATTAGTTAGTGAACAGAGAGAAAGGAGAGTTAATCATTTTTATAGCACAGCGAGTTTGTTAACCTTAGACGTAAAACGTTCGACTCGCTCGTATTTATTTTGTATTGGTTTTGTTAGTTTAGTTGTAGACTACATGTTCTGTGGATCAGTGGTAATAATTTAATAGAAATAGTTTACATGTGTCTTTTATCATTCTTATATGAAATCACAACAATAATTTTTGTTTGTTTTTACTAAGTCAATGAGACACGTGATCAGGGCCGTCTAAAGGTTGTCGTCGGCCACATGGTATTGGGGCTGGCCCTTTCTATGTTTGACATAAGCTGTTGGGAAGTTTTTTTAAACAAAAAATCGTACTAATAAAGCAGCTATATTGTCGTCCGGCGTCCGTCCTATATGGGAAAGCCGTCGCTATAAATAATCTATGACGGCATATACCGATAGTGCATTTTTTTTTGCAGAATGGGAACGCCGTCGCTATAAATAAACACCTTCAATGAAATGACGTCATTTTCCGATGACAACATTTTTTATTTTCCTACTAATATTGCCAAATTGTACTTGCGCGCGAGTGCTGTATTGTGCCACACCAACTTGCCTTTGAACTGCAAAATCGCATAATAAAGTATTTACATTTTACTTTTCAGTGCATTTTTATAAACGTTTTTTTAATGCTTCGTTTTGATTTTAACATTGAGAGAATTAAGGGCAAAACGTAGCGGGTGAGATAAATTAGCACCCATATCTTTACCTAATGGTGTTTAGTTTGTTTTGGTTTTGTTGGTTGGTTTTCTTGGGTTGATTTGGTTGGTTTGGTTGTTGGTTTGGTTGGTTGATCGGTTTGTTCTGTTGGTTGGTTTATATTAGTGGTTTGGTTGGTTAGCGTTGACGGGTAAAATGTAATTTGTGACGGATTTTGCTTGGTTGGTTGGATTTGTTCGCTTGTTTAGTTAGTTGGTTCGTTTGTTAGGTTGATTGGTTAGCTTGTTTGATTAGTTGGTTTGGTTCGGTTGGTTTGGTTAGTTGGTTGTTTGGTTTGGTTGGTAAGCGTTAAATGGTAAAACGAAATTTGTGACGTATGAAATATAGGTCATTTTTGCACATTAGGAAGGTGGCATAAATCAGCACCTAATTAATCGTATTTGAAAATTCAGTTGTTAAATTGATTAGGAATGGTTTCACATTACATAACCCGGGAAACGCCGGGCTTAGTAACTTAGTATTTTTAATAGTTTATCTTTTATGAAAATAATAATGTAACATGTTTAATTTTACGTTCTGAATTTATTAGTTGGCTAATAATTAAGACACGAACATATGATATAATTAAGTAATACTTCAATTAAATGTCTTTGAAATGTTAGAAGTTATTTAAATCTCAATAATTATATTTTGAATTATATAATTTTATGGAAAAAATTCAGAATATTGTTTTCTTTTTAAGTTTAAATCAATTATTTTTTAAATTATCTTTTCTTTTCTTTTAATGCATGCAAAATAGATA
The DNA here is from genome assembly GCA_021962125.1 of Bulinus truncatus. Classification (NCBI taxonomy): domain Eukaryota; kingdom Metazoa; phylum Mollusca; class Gastropoda; family Planorbidae; genus Bulinus; species Bulinus truncatus. The sequence goes on along the minus strand of JAGDYQ010000072.1, from coordinate 2,096,163 downwards.
CATTTAATTGCTGAGATTTAAAAAAAAAATCATTTAACAGGATTTTGAAAATATTATTTTACAACGTTTCTATTACGGTTCTGTTCTATATATTTATGACAACTTACTCAGGTAAAAGTAAAAGAAGAATGTTCTACGGAACAACATTGTTCTGCTGGGTAAACTCTTCTCTCCTACATAGCGTGTACTTATAGGCGTGCATTCATTTAAAACATTTGTGCTCCTATATACACCACAAGATTTGTTAGCTCCACATTGCTGATAGAATAGCTTCTAAACTAATGTCAAATACAATATATAGTGTTGATAAATTGTTGGTGATAGTGAAGTTGTTTTGAAATAATAATCTTTGCACTGGTCGCCAGCGATAGGAGTATAAATAATTGATAATCTCCAGTTTGCCAATAAATGGAAAACCTTTATATAGGAATACCAAACGATGATTAGCAAAGAGTTTGACATTAACCTGTTTGTAATACAGAGGTGCTACGTGACGTTTTGTAATACAGAGGTGCTACGTGACGTTTTGTAATACAGAGGTGCTACGTGACGTTTTTTTAATAAATATAATATAATAATATTCATTTCGAGTGTGCGTTAAATCGAAAGTAAAGAATTAATACAACAGTATTGCAGTTTAAAATACAATCATGAAAAAAAAAATCGGATCTGCCCGAAACCAAGAAATAACCTAGCCTGCCGATCAAGCTTAAGGGGATATAACTCTATGCAAAAGCTTTGCAGGGTACAGCTAGTACTATATATTATCCATTTTGACCGTGAGCCACTTTGTTGATTTCTCTGCAACTCTAAATTTATCATTTTTCAGTGTTTTAGTTCATTACTTTTATTGACTAACTCTTGATTAATTGACTTGGTTGAAGCTTTTTAAAGTTATTTTTACAATTAATAAAAAAAAAAACTAATCAAGTAGGCGGGTCTCAACGACGTACTTTGAGACTGTATGCGAGGCTACCAATTAGATCGATAATTACATGCGTTGATGACTAGATTCATTTCAATCGAGTTTTGAACAAAGTTTAAAAAAAAAAAATTTTGATTCATACATACTTTTTACAACAAAATCTCCTTATATTGAAAAGGATAAATGTTAGTCGCATAGACTTCTGTCGTCACCACAAAAATTGTGTTTTGAGTTTGCAGATTTAATTTATCACCATTATTTTCCGTTTGCACCACTTGTCGGTAATTGTGGTGTAGCTCAGTGGTTCTCAAACTTATTTTAACCGCCGCTCAATTTTAATGAGAAAAAATGGTCGAAACGCCCCACTTACACCCTTCCCAGCAGTACCCCCCCTGCTTTACAAACGCATTGTACAATGAAATTTTCGTAAAATGAATGTAGTAAGGACTTTATGTTCACTTGGAGTAATACACAGTGACAAACCAGGCTGACTAATGAATGACATTGAATAGAGCCACTAATCTCTGTTTAGAGAATAGCCAATAACGTGATGACATTTAACAGAGCCATCTGTCAAAACAATAGACAATTAAGTGACGCCATTAAACATTCATGGGCACAAAGTGGCAATAGCTTCCATCAAAGACCATGTTTAATTCGAGTCTCGTTAGAGCTCATCGTTTTATTAGAAGGGGAAAAATGTTAATACAGGATAATAAAGGATTGAGGGGTGAATGCAGGCCCGTAGCGTGCGGGGGGAGCAGGGGGGCTGCCCCACCCTACGTTTTGTCTGGCTCCCTCTGCTTGTTCGCTCTACCTAGTAAAATTTATTTCCTAGCCCCCCTGCTATTGTCTGGCCCCTGCTGTAGAATTTTCATGCTACGGGGCTGGGGAAATGCCTCAACTGAATTGACTCAATATCGCTTTTGTACAATTATATTGTGGGACGGGTGGACGAGTGGTGTAGATACTCGACTGTCGACCTGAGAGTCCTGGGCTCGATCCTCGGTTAGAACCGTGTGGAATTTTTCCAGGTGAAATGTGTTTCAAAGTCGTCCCAGAAGTCCACACAACTTTAAATGGGTACCTGACTTTAAGTTGGGGAAGTAAAGGCGGCTTGGCGTTGTGCTAACCACACACTCCCTTTATTTGCCGAGGTTATAGAAACAGATAAATTCTACACTTCATCTGCCCCGATGGCCCGTTAGGGTTAAGGGAACTTTTTACAATTATATCAACTATTACTTTTGGTGTGTGTTCTTTATTTTGTTAATAGTTTTCATTTTTGAAGGGATAGGCCAGAGAGTTGTTAAAGGTAACATTATGAAGTGGGGGGCGGGGAACATACCCACATAAAGTAATACTATAAATTTAACAAACATAAATATTCTTTCCATTACCTTATATTAAATGAATGAATAAATTCTATATTAAAAAAATAAACACTGACAATAAAATAATTACAACGGCGCTCTGAAAATCTCCAAACTACAGGCTGCATAGCGAAGTCGATAGTAAACTTGACTCACGTGCATGGGGTACAGGGTTGAATTCCTGGTAAAGCCAAATAGATTCGCCGCTGACTTGAAGAGGAGATGGGCGCCACCAAAACGATAAGCCCCACAGAAAGACCAATGAAAGCACAACAGATACACGTATGTTGATGTTTACATTCGTTCCCCCTAGTGACCATATCAGTTACAGGTAAAAAAAAAAAAAATTTTTTTTTCATTATTTTAATGGACATTACGAGATGAGAAAATGGTGCTCGAGGCTCAGTGACCCATGATAAGTGAAATGAATTAAACTGAAAACAAGATCACAATTCTGGTACATTTCCTACTAATAAAGTTCTTATCTTGTCGTCCGTCGTGCAGAGTAGGAAAGCCGTCGCTATAAATAATCTATGACGTCATTTCCCGATGGTATAACTTTTTTGCAAAATGGGAACGCCGTCGCTATAAATCATAATCCTCTATGACGTCATTTCCCGATAATACATTTTTTTTTTATTTTCCTACTAATAAAGCCGAATTGAACCTGCGCGCGGGTGCTGTATTGTGCCACACCAACTTGCCTTTGTGCTGCAAAATGGCATAACAAAGTAGTGATTTTTTACTTTTCAATTCATTTTATAAAAGCTTTTTTAATGCTTCGTTTTGATTTTAACATTGAGAGAATTAAGGGTAATACGTAACGGGTGACATAAATTAGTACCCATATCTTTACCTAATGGTCTTTAGTTTGGTTTGGTTTGGTTGGTTGGTTTGCTTTGGTTGATTGGGTAGATTTTGATTGTTGGCCTCATAGAGGATCGAACCCAGGACTCTCAGGTCGACAGTCGAGTATCTACACCACTCAGCCATCCGTCCCACTAAATATACATAAACTGTGTTATTTTTTTTTATTTTTTGTAGAAACAAAAAAATAATTTCAACAATGAAATATTTTACTTCAATACTGTGCTTGATAACCTATAAATCAATATCAAACAAACGAAAAGTATTTTGAAATTTTGTTTTATTATGCGAATTTCTAGCTTTTTACCCATCATTAGCATTTAACTCATTCTTCCCGTGTCCAGCACTTGCCCTCATAAATATGTCGGCTCCACATTTCACTAGTAATGATTTCAATTAACTCCTCAAAGTCTGCTCAATGTTTTTACATTTCTCATACACAGCAAACTGGGGAGGGGATAAGAGTAATCAAATATAGACTGCGTAAATCAGTTATCAAATATAGACTGTGTAAATCAGTTATCAAATATAGACTGTGTAAATCAGTTATCAAATATAGACTGCGTAAATCATTTATCAAATATAGACTGGGTAAATCAGTTATCAAATATAGACTGCGTAAGTCAGTTATCAAATATATACTGTGTAAATCAGTTATCAAATATAGACTGTGTAAATCAGTTATCAAATATAGATTGTGTAAATCAGTTATCAAATATAGACTGTGTAAATCAGTTATCAAATATAGACTGCGTAAATCAGTTATCAAATATAGACTGCGTAAATCAGTTATCAAATATAGACTGTGTAAATCAGTTATCAAATGTAGACTGCGTAAGTCAGTTATCAAATATATACTGTGTAAATCAGTTATCAAATATAGACTGTGTAAATCAGTTATCAAATATAGACTCTGTAAATCAGTTATCAAATATAGACTGTGTAAATCAGTTATCAAATATAGACTGTGTAAATCAGTTATCAAATATAGACTGTGTAAATCAGTTATCAAATTTAAATACCGATTCTGGCCTGCCATTGAAAAACGAAAAATCAAATTTACTACTAAATTATCAGATCTCTGATATCAGATTAGTTATTATTCCAACAAGACTTACACCTATTGAATGTTTACTGATTGTATGATAATACATTTTAATTGAATTTATTTATTTTTTTGTTTTAATCAAATCATACAAGAAACTTACTTCATCAATTGTACCAACAAAATGATTGTTCGGTCCTCTGCCGAGTTGGATACCACATTTGTTGATGGCAATGTGAACTGCAATTAAAATAAAGTTGGCACAATGAATAGCAAAATAAAATTAAAGATAATTAGGGCTTCAGATGAATTAACTGATGGAAAAATAATTCAACTTTCGCAATGAACTGAAGGTCAATAGTTGAAATGAGCGATAACAGTACTTATGTATGATTAATATTGCGATTCTTGAAAGGCTGACCGCAGTAGTGACATTAACTTTACACGTGATAGGCCGAATTAGATGTCATTAGTATTACAAGTGATAGACCGAACTAGATGTCATTAACTTAACAAGTGATATACCGAACTAGTTGTCATTTACCTGTTGTTCTGTTTAAACAGAAATTTAATTGAACAATGGAAGATAAAAAAAAATGCAGCTTAACTATATTATTCAATGTTATGCCACATTTACCACAACAATGTTCATAAAGTCTAACACAAACGCTACATACAATACTATACATTAAGATGCATTGCTATAACAAAGTGAAACTGTTTAGTAGATTTATCATTGTAAAATAATAATGTGACATTAATACATTTAACTACAATATCAAGTTACCTCCAGAAGTTTTGGCTTTTACCACAAAGTCAGAAGTCTTAACCAGAGTATTGGTACTGGTTAATTCATAGAGTTTGCCGTAGACAGAAGTATCTCCGAAAATGACTGTCATTTCTAGGAAATTGCTGGGATTCTGAAAAAAGCGAAAGCATAAATACTTAGATTTTAATACATTACATACATTAACAGATTTACAAAAAAATCAAAGTTTAAAGGTTTCGTAGGTCTAAATAAAGTACATGTATTATTATTTCATCTTTAGGCAATATGTAAATTCATAACATATTTTATTTTTAGTTGTATATAAACACTGTGTATAAATTCCGTGCTATCTTCATTTAAACTGGTGCACACAATAATGAACAGTATATGTGTAGATACATTACCACGTTGCTAATCACAGCGCTGGTTTCCACGGCGACTCGCTCAGTTGTCACAAAGGTAGCCGTCACAACGTAGCTGTTAGTACCTGACTGAGACACGGTGAACCTAATGGTATCCGGACACAATGAGCAGTAGCTGTTGGACAATATGTCATACGTCTTGCCAATGACAGCGTTCTGTCGCAAAAAAATGGGTAATTAGTTTTTTTTAGAAAGACTAATTCTAAATTAAAAAAAAAATAATAATAAATGAACAAAGATGAATAGCACAAGAAAAATTGTTTGCTAAACATTTTAACATATATTTTCATATGATTAAAATTATACTCTCGTGTATTTAACATTATGAAACATTACATTAAAATTGTGCTTATGGTTTTAAATCGACGCAATACAGTTTATACTTATTCATTTGATACAAAAATGTATAGTCCCTGTCTTCATTGTTCAATCATCTTTATTTTATCAAAAGGCGCTCATAAAATTGTACAACCAATAGTATTGTTATCATCCCATTATGTATTTAAATTCAAACATGAAAATGAGACTTTATAATTACCTGTAAATTAAATCGGACTCTGAAAGCTGTATTCACATCCATGTCTTTGTTGTTAAAGAAGAAATAGTAGAAATAGGGACTGATCATATTGGAAGTAAATGTCAGAGCGTTATTGCTTAGCTGAACCTCTTGTTGAGTGCTGTAAATGTCTATGTTGGTTCCAGCCCTCTCGCTGATCACAGTTTTAGATCCGCTGTTGTAGGTGGCCAGGAAATTTGCGTTACATGTGGAGTTGGTAGCTGGGGACGAAGAAAGATTTCGTGTAAATTTATTGTATTGCTTTACGTAAGATCTTTTTCATTCTAACTCACATGTCAGTGAAATTTTACGCAGCTCAATTAAAAAAAATTATTTAATGGTTTTGCAATTCAAATTCAAAATATATTTTAAAAGGGTGTAGATATTGCTTTTAGTGTTTCTTTTACATCATAAAGCATAAGTCGACCTATATCACTAAGCTTAGTCTTAAAATCGATCTGTAACCGTAATAGCATACAAGGTGATTACTCTGACTATTTATGTATTATTGAAAAAATATTTTAAAATGACCTTTTCTAAACTGATTAAGTAATTAGCCTCGATTCCCTTTACCCGACACTCCATTTTTCTATCTAGTTTGATTTCTGGGTACTAGGGCGAGAGTTTGTGGGGCCTAGATCGTAAGCAATATGTCAAAACACAACGCTAGCAGGTTGTATATATCTAATGCTGATTGATATGTGACTTTTAAAAGAAGGCCTACTTTATGCGGATCTGATCGACCGGTTTCGATTGTTTATGATAATGATAAAAAAAATATGATGAATTTTAAAAGATCACAATCGATCGCTTAATAATTACCTCTTACAGAGTAAAATAAAAAGTTTAAATGCATCATTATATATATATATATATATATATATATATATATATATATATATATATATATATACTAGCTATTGAGCCCGGACCCCTTCCTAAACATTTAATCTGCTGCATTTTTGCATACCATTAATTAGGTCAGGGGTGGGCAATTTTTTTCTACAATGAAAACTTGATTGTTATCGGCGGGCCGCATATATATTTTGCCTACTTAGTTACAATTTACAACGTATGAAAATATGAATTAAAGATAATAACCAATTGTTTGTCGTTTTATTTCACAATAACACTATATTACACAAGCACATTACATTTTAATAATGAAATCAGTGCTAATTTGGAAATAAGACTTTACCATTCATAATTATTTCAACAAACGTTTTTTGTTACCTGTCATAACATTTGTGAAGAAGAGGGAACTTAATTTATATACAAGCTGACCACAGAGTTCAATAATAATTAATGAGAAGTATGTAACTATTCACAATTTCGGATAATGTTCTTGACCTGTGGAACTAGTTTACTGGTTGTGATTCGCATGACTGCATTAAAATTGCAGTCAGTCAACATCGATCTGTTATTAGACTTGTTTATTTTCATACAAGAAAACGTTTGCTCACAAATGTATGTGAAACCAAATAGTGACAAAAGCTTAGCAGCAAAGTTTGTTAGGCGTGGAAATGCCGCTGCTAACAAACATCTATAAAACTCCAGAAGAAGAGCTAACTTGAACTTCTCATTCAGGTCATAATTTGCTTGTAGGTCAAGCAGCTTTAAACTGTATATCATCTGGGGCTGAATCAGCTTCTGCTCTAAATGGCGAACCGAGGACATTGATGGGTGGTTCCAGGTTCTTGAAGTCTTGGAACCTCCTTTCAAATTTCACAACTTATGTATCAAACTGAGCCTTGTACTTGTCAGCAATTTCAGCAGAAATAGTTTTCTGTTTCATCAAAGGGACAGGGCAAAACCTGTTTTCATCTGTTTGCCTGGAGAACAGGGAGAGTTTTGCCTGAATGATTTAACATGCACACACATTTCTTGTGCACCAAGCTATTGCCTTGAAGTTTGACATTCAGTTTATTCATTTTTTCTATAATGTTAATGGCAAAAATGAAGACTGACTTCCATTCTTCAATGTTCAATACTAGTAACAAAGTCACAATCAAAGCCCTTCATCTCCAGGAACATAACTATTTCTTCCTTGAAACCCCACACTCGCCTCAATAGGTTGCACAGACTCAGCCAGCGGACACTGCTGTGGTTGTTAATATCAGAATGTTCAGTTTCCAAAACTATTAGCAGTGCCTGAATTGCTCTGATGAGGTTTATAATACTGACCACTGGGTCAATAACATGCTTGTTATTCAACGCAGCTTTACACACAGCCTGACTACTAAACAGTTCTTGATAAAGAAATTCTGTCACATTTTGTTTTCTGATCTAGACATATAATGCTTGCTGCTATTTTATATTATTAACCAACTCCAGGCATTTCTTTTTCTCTTTCGTTCGTTAAATTTGTGCCCGAAATACAAATGTTTTGTTTTGTTGTACTCCTTTAAAACGTTCAAACTCTCATGGCCCAGCAAGAAGACAGCTTTGCTCCCAACGCTGGTGAAGCAATATTTAGCAATCCATTGTCATCAAAAACACGACATTAGTCTTCAATTTCACTTTTGTTTTCGGCAGCACTCATGGTTAAATCAACATCTATTTGCTTTTTAAATACAGTTTTTACAAATCTTTTCAAAATGTAAATTGCAAACAAAAGTCTCCCCCGTTTGAGCAGAAAATGTTTTGAATAGGGATGTTAACAATTAATGTCTAGTAATTCCAAATAAATGTCTGGAGCTATAAAACATATTTAATATTACTAGATTTTAATCAAATAGTCGGAATAAAATTTCAAAATTAGAGCGAAAGTTCTAAAGAAAGAAAAAAAAAAACATCGTTATATGATCGCAACATGTACATGCATTTAGGCCGCATAGTATACTCTGGCCCACCCCTGAACTAAGTACTTCATTATGACATATTGCAACACAGCGGCAAGTTGGCGTGGCACGAACAGCACCCGCGCGCACGCTCTAAGAAGCCGAATTGAACGGCTTTTTACTTTTTTAATTTCTTACACGCTGTTCTTATATATATATATATATATATATATATATATATATATATATATATATATATATATATATGTTAATATATTGGAGGATGGTTGTAATATTAGATTGCGAATTTTTAAAGCAAGCTAGTTGTATTTATATATAAAGTTAGGTAACCATCTGTGGGGCTCATCTGAAATAGCTGAGGCGATCAGAAATGACATATTTTAAATCAACAGAGGCCTATATTTTCAATTTGTTGACCAATAGTTTATTAGGCCAGTAGATGATACTATTGAAAAATTGCCAACCACACGTTATATTAGAACATTTCCTATTTTTCAACGGAAAACAGGATCAATGCGTGGGTGGAAATGATATTCAAAAGTGGGAGAAAGATATATATAACGGAAAGTACACTGTCTTACTTATTACATCTTTCCTCTGTAAGTCTTAGATGTGATGTTACGTTTTTTTTAGAAATGTGTTGTACAAACCTGTCAAGCCGAGTGTAATTTACTCTCTACTGCGAGGCCTCTTTAGACGTATGGCCCAATAGGGAGAAATTGCTTTAACTTGCCTAAAAATGCCCTGGCAACATCAATTTTGTCATATATTTTTTCTTTGTTTAATAACTACAATATTTGTACAAACTAAATATTACCACCGACCACCATTATTTGTTTCCCTTTCTCAAACCCTGGATATAACATAAAATAAAAAAAAAAAAAACCTATCTTACGTTCGAAAGCTTTGTCCACGACTGGGACACTGCATGCTTTGTTCACATCTGCAACCAAGGAACAAACTCTCTGGCTCCAGACTGTACCTGGCGCTACTCTCAAGGAGACGTTGTTGAACTGGTACCTGTGAAAGTTTAATAGTGAATTGAATTTTTCATGACGAAGAAATTTTAACAGATTTGAAATTAATCTCACCCAAAGTTTTAATAGTTAACTTATGATTCATAAATAGTTTATAATAGTAAAATACAAGAGCTAAATTTTAAAGATTAATTAATAAGCAAGCTAAATTAAGTAAAATAAAGTAAAAGAGTGAGGCCTATATAAAAATAATTCTTACTTGCATGGATCACCGAATGGATCATTTGCATATCCGTTACAAAATGTCTGGTCTGTTGATAATTTAATGAGCCATTTGATAAATATAACAAAATAAAAAAATAATACTGAAACATTTCTGATTTAACGACTCATTTAGACATACAAACGTATCAAAGAGGAATAATTTATAAACATTTAGTTTATCACTAGAGTCTGCATCAGTCGTTAGTTAATGCTACAATATAAAGTCTACATACTTATGATAGAGTCGAATAGTTTATTAAATGGAAATTGGTTTTTATTACGCTTGTCAATTAACATCTTAAAGTGAGGAGTAAAGAATAAAGATAAAAACGAAAGTGTTAAAGGAATGGATTGAACATCAAAGCAAGTTTTAAGAAGGAAAGAAAAAAAAAAACAAAGCCAATCACATTGATTTCTTGAAAAAGAAAATTCCATATTCACTCAGTCACTTAAATAATTGTAATTAATTTTTATGAATAATTCATTATAAATATAACAGTTGTACATAGTTACATAGTTACAGGACCATTAAATAACAGCTGACTTTATATATATATATATATATATACACACACACTCATTTCGTCTAATTTACTGCAGGTATCCTTGTTTTTTAAATTATATTTTTTCTACGTTTAGCGCTGATTTGTTTAGCGCTGATTTGTTTAGCGCTGATTTGCTTAGCGCTGATTTGTTTAGAGCTGATTTGCTTAGCGCTGATTTGTTTAGCGCTGATTTGTTTAGCGCTGATTTGTTTAGCGCTGATTTGCTTAGCGCTGATTTGTTTAGAGCTGATTTGTTTAGCGCTGATTTGTTTAGCACAGATTTGTTTAGCGCTGATTTACTTAGCGCTGATTTGCTTAGCGCTGATTTGCTTTTTGCTTAGCGCTGATTTGCTTAGCGCTGATTTGTTTAGCGCTGACTCAAATTAAGCAGGCAGTAATAAATCGCTATAGCACATATATTTATACATGTTTTAATTGTTAGATGGTTTGTTCTAAATTGGATTTTTGTATTGTGTGCGCGCATTGAGCTCTAATTGTAGTACAATAATAAAAGAACAGGTATTCACCGAGTATGATGTATTAATTAACACCGTATTAAGATCATTTCTCAATTAAACAGTTAATCTCAATATTAAATCTGACTTAATTTGACTCACAATAACGATGTGCAAGTGTAATCAATGGGGCAGTTGAGTGAATATTTATAAAGCTTAATGAAATCTTACTTCACATGATCATTTACTTACTTAAGTTTCTGTTGACATCACATTCAAATCTTCCAGTGAGTTCACAGACAACAGTCCTGTTGGCAGACTGACATCTTCTGTTGGTGGCGTCGTAGTATTGATCTGGAATAAAACATATGGGCCAGATTTATGAAATATTCGCTGTTTAATTTTACTTCTTTAAAGTAACTTTTTTTTAAAAATTAAAAAAAGTAATACTATTGTAAACTCATTTAGTTGGTAAGTCTTTTTAAATCACAATGTTCAGATAAAAATAAAATTTAGAAATATATTTTTTTTATTCGTACAAATAGCCGAACATCTGTTACAAATCTTACAGCTTAACTATAATAAATGAATGTCTGTACAGAAAATTTATACAAATTTCTTACCGACTGTACATTGTCTTTCATACAATTTTCCATTGTAGCACTCGTAAAATTTGTTACAGCATTTACCACTTGGATATGTAGAGTTCTGAGTGTTAGCATTGCAGACGGCTATGTGGTGAAAATGTAAATATAGGTTTCAACATATAAACATACTACCTAAAACAAACACAGAAAAACTCAATGTATATAAATATCAGTAAGCCGACTTCCCGTCACACTGCTCCTATTCTAAGAAGACAACAGGTTGAAATGAGTTGCCTTTATTTTACCTTTGACACATTTGACGGCATCAATAAAATTACACTGGTTGCCGTCCCAGAATGTTCCAGCTGGACAAAGTTTCTTGATTGGTTTACTGTTTGGTATACACTGGTAGAAGGTGTCACAGTAGTCAGCATCGTCATCAAAACCAAATCCTCCTTCATATAAACATTGACTGCAAACTGTAGATCGAATTAGACTAGGCATCAAATTTTACTATCACATTAAATGACTTTCAGAATTATAAACAAGCAATTTAAGTCTTTTCCGTTTCGGACAAAGGACATTTTAGAGCATTTTCGTGTAGGCAGTGGCTACGGTTACGCCGGACGAAATCCGTATTTTTTTCCGGGTTACAGCCATAGATATTGCTGCACGCGTATGGGTTTTGATAAATAGAGAGGGAAGTAATCATGTTGAATAACTGTTACAAAAATAAATAATGATTACGCCCCTTTGACTAGCTTTTATTATTTTGATGTACACTTGGCAAGCCAAGACCTACAAAATGATATATACATCATGGGTCTAGGACTTGTGGTTGTTGAGATCTAGGGTGATGACGGACAGACAGACAGACAAAACGGGGACAATAGAGCATTTTTTTTTCAAAAATGCTCTAAAAAATGTAAGCTACACGCCTACATTGTATAATAAAAATAGCAATGTACTATTTATTAATTGATTCATATAGCTTAATATAACCTTAACCATTAATTCTACATATTAAAAAAAACAGATCAAATGTACAAATCTATACAGTGATTACTTTCAGAAGCTACTCTCGGTGCAACCGTTGTTGTTGTCGTGGTAGTGGTTGGTCTAGTTGTTGTTGTTGATGTGGTTGTTGTTGTGGTTGTTGTTGTGGCTGCAGTAGGATACAGGTTACAGATGCTGTTAATGATCTTGTTTACTTCATACGACAATAATCTGTAGCTTTTTGGGTCGGAGCTGAATGTGTCATTTAGAACTGTAAATTTGGAAGAGATGTTCTGAAGTTCAGCAGTGTCAAATTGAAGGTTACTCTAAAAAAGAAAAGGAAATACACTTACAGCAACGAATAAAGGGGTGTGAAAGGTTTCTGATTAATTGATTAACAGCTATTTTTCTTTAACTAATAAAATATATCGCTGCTTAAAACTTAAAATTTTTATTTATAAAAGGTAAGACACTATGCATAAACTTTTTAATGCGTTAAATAAATGGAAAAAAAAATATTGGGAAAATTTCCATATAGAGTTTCTTTGGTGTATTCCCAGTGGCGTAGTGAGGGGGGCAAGGGGGCATCATGCCCCGGGTGCTACTTACAAAGGGGCGCAAAATTGTCGGTAAAGGATATAATATTATATGGTTTTCGAATGGGGGAGGGGGCGCTAGAAAGGTATTTTGCCCCGGGCGCGAGTTAAGCTTGCTACGCCACTGTGTATTGTTCTTAAACTATTAACCGTTTTCGATTATAAAATATTTTATAATTTGCAAAGCGCATCTTTTAAGACCTTTATAAAATGTTCCAAAATTATGCGAAATCTTAAATGAGCCCATGGTGTAAATATCTCTTATACGACGTGCATATTGGATAAAATAATACAACAATAGGTTTGCTTAGCGTAGGCACTCAAGTAAAATGCATCCCTTAACTGAAGAGAAAAAAGATTTTTAGTAATCAAATTACAATGTACATGTCATAATAGCAAAGGCGAAACAAAGAGTCAACGTGCGATCAATTGAACCAGTTGAACGAGTTGCACGTGTTATGGTGTTCTGGCTTTGCAAAAAACGAGCTCGCTGCAACAACAGACCTTGTGGTCTCTAGCGACCAACTCTAAACTATTACACTCTGACAGCCCCGTAGCGTGAAAATTCTACAGGAGGGGCCAGGCATTCTACAGCAGGGGCCAGGCAATAGCAGGGGGCAGGTAATACATTTTACTAAGTTGAACAAATAAGCAGGGTGGGCCAGACAAAACCCTGCCCCCCCCCCCCGCACGCTACGGGCCTGCATTCTGAGTGTGTCTTCTCGTCTCTTGTCTTCTCTGTTGATTGCTTTTTTCCTCTCTGTGTATGTGTCATGTTCTCTCAGTAATTCTCACTCTCTGAACTCTCTCTTAGTCTATTAAAGCCCGTGAGATCAAACTCGCTGTGCTCCGTAACATCTGGGAACTGCCATAAAGGAAAACGGCCTGCAAGCAGTTATTCTCTATCACTGGCCATCCTTAATCAGAGCACGGTCCTTTTAATAAAAAATATCGGATTATAGCGTCAGCGTTTTTTACGCGATTTCTTTGTTTGGGTGTTCGTAGTGTCGAACGTCACTATTTCATCAAACATTTCAGGGGAGGACGACCACAACTAAATATTTCAGGAGAGGACGACCACAACTAAATATTTCAGGAGAGGACGACCACAACTAAATATTTCAGGGGAGGACGACCACAACTAAATATTTCAGGAGAGGACGACCACAACTAAACATTTCAGGGGAGGACGACCACAACTAAACATTTCAGGAGAGGACGGCCAGCTGGTAGTAAAAATTAGACATATCTCGCATCTTTTTTGTCCCAATCACTCTCTGAAACAATGTATCTTTCCGCTGACCCCCCCCACCAGCAGTTTCGTAGATTTTCTGTAGATGATGATGTAGCCGTCTCTAAGCGTGACGATGAATGTCTGTAACCTGTTGAGGAACTGGGCCCGCCAACTAAGATGTGTCCGTATAGATCAACTGTCATCAATTGCTGGAGGATATTGTCAATGTTGCCCCTTTTTCAGTCGCGGGGACGTACGGGCGTTCTTGCCTTAGTTTTTATTGTTAACATATTTTTACTCAAACTGCCTGCAACATTTTGATCAAAGAAATGAAACATTTTCTCTCCATCTAATGAATCACAAGAGTGAGTTTTTAAAACTCAACTTTCTCCCATGTGAATTTGAAACATTAAACTCTTAACTATTCGGTCAAATATTATTTAAGAACGACCAGGATAGTTCTAAATCCTGTTAAGCCAGAACCCTGTCAATTATTGTCTTCTTTCATTTATACACATAAGAAACATCTCTTTATTACCAAATATTGTTATTTAGATTCTCATTGCTACAGACAATGTTTTATGGAGGCCGAGTAATCACGATTCACATTGTCTAGCCCAGTGGTCGGCAACCTGCGGCTCGCGAGCCGCATGCGGCTCTTTCGATATCGAATTGCGGCCTAATCAAACAACATAATATTGAAACAAAAATTTTAGTGGCTCTTTAAAAATTGAGAAAATTGTAAATTATAACTTTTGGCTCTTCCGTCTCAAAAGGTTGCCGACCCTGGTCTAGCCTATGTTGTACTACTGTACATGAAAAATAAATCGGTAGATCATATATATATATATATATTTATATGTAACAGCATTTTACGAAATAGTTTTTTTTTATTGTATTAATACAAAAAAATTATGTTCCTACTTGGTTTATTTATTTGACTACTTACAACCATTGCAAATATCGTAACATTCCAGTTAAGAGCTAGAAATCTCGGTAGATCACTTAATGTTAGTGCTCTTTTTGACGATGTCGTAGATCCTTGAGCTGTAATCAAGAAGAGAACATTGGCGGTTTTTGTTGGTGGACTTGTTATGTTTTTCAGTCCAGTGGAGGTCCAGGAACCAGACTTAGAAAAAACAAAGAAAAAATACATTTATTTTACTACACTTTCCAAATGTTCAGTTCGGTTGCAATTATTAAAAAATCAAACTCAAAATATAGACTATTGAAATGTGGGTTTGAATAATATTCTTCACATTGAGTCAATTTTTGCTAACTACAACTTACATTTGGTATATTTCTTAGTAGGTAAAGTGTATTTGAAGCAAATTCCGGTTTTGTTCCTTGTGGAATAATTTGTTGAGTCGCACCTCCACTGTAGCTAACAGCCGAAATACTAATAAAAAAAAAGAAAATATTTAATATTAAATATTTACTGTTAATCTTAGATGAATGTGTAATTGTTTGTATTTTCAGTAAAAGTAATGAATATCTTTTTTAAAGTAAATTACTAAATTAGTTTTTCGTTACAATGGACAAGGAAACAAATCTGAATACCCCCGAAAGATCTACACTAATGCGCATTTCTGCTATATATATATATATATTCCTTATATTTAATTCTATAGTTATTATATGTTGAAAGGGCGTGAGCTGTATTGTATTGAATAAAATACAATAGGATTCTCATTTATTTAGTTTAGAAAATTTAGGATTTTGATTTAAGAACAAAGGACATCAACATAAAGAAGAGCACCTAAATATATTGAATAATTTTCTAACATAAGTAAAATAAAAAAAAACAGATATGTTATGTTAAATTAAGAAATTATTTATCCTGTTAGATCTGCTGCGACCCTTCTAAAATGAGAAAAGTTGAGTTTTTATTATATTTTGCTTAAGACTGAAACAAACTTTGCTCTTCCGATAATGGTAATTACTATCGCTAATGAAAATATTTCAAATAAAACCTTTTCAGTTTAATTAGATAAACTAGAAACCATTTATTAAAATTGAAATTAAACGTATGTGTTTTTTATTAGATAATTGGAGAAACTTAAAAAAAAAAAGCTTTTAAGAAAATAATATTTTTATTTTTTAATTGACTATTATTAAAATGGCTTAGATCATAGGAATATTAATAAAAATGATCTAATTGGTTTAAGAAAGCGTTTACGCCAACGGGTGATTTTATTTCATTTAATTCTGGCGCCCAAAATTGTATTTAGTGAATACAATTTAAGTACTTTTTTGTATTATTTAAGCCATTTTTATATTTTCCCCATTTATTTAGCCATCCAAATAAATAATCTTAATAAAATAATAGCGATTTGAGTTCTGCGTTAAATCGAAAGTAAATATTGCAGTTTAAAATACTATCATGAGAAAATCGGATCTGCCCGAATCTAAAAATAATCTAGCCTACTGATCAAGCCTAGGGGGATATAACTCAACGCAAAGGTTTTGCAGGGTACAGCTAGTATATATTAATTTCAAAACCTTTTTTTTTGTTTGGCCATTAATAGTTTTCACTAAAGAAAAAATATTAAATTATAAGTTAAACATTAAAAAAAAATAATAAAAAAGAAAGAAAAACTACCTGACATCCGGACTTCGTAAAAGAACTGAGTTATTAAAAACATTTTTTAGTTGGTCTTCAAGTATGTTAAATTTTGTGAGGTCATTTTTTGGTTCATCTGATGCAGCGAATCTGGCAGTTTCAGATTGATCAAGGAGAAAAGAGAATTCCACAGGAGGACAGTCTGTAAAAAAAAAATGTTTCGCTAAACAGGGACAACGTGTCTCAAGTAAAAAATTATATTTTTTTTTACGTGAGTGATATTTGATTTTTAATATCTCTTTGGACAGAACAGTACTGAATTCGTGGAATTTACAATGACATGTGAAAAACGTCGCACTTGAATAAATCGGATACATTTGCAAAAGATTACTCATACTTTTTGGTATTTCAATGAAGCGATTATAATGAAAAGATTACTCATACTTTTTGGTATTTCAATGAAGCGATTATAATGAAAAGATTACTCATACTTTTTGGTATTTCAATGTAGCGATTATAATGAAAAGATTACTCATACTTTTTGGTATTTCAATGAAGCGATTATAATGAAAAGATTACTCATACTTTTTGGTATTTCAATGTAGCGATTATAATGAAAAGATTACTCATACTTTTTGGTATTTCAATGAAGCGATTATAATGAAAAGATTACTCATACTTTTTGGTATTTCAATGAAGCGATTATAATGAAAAGATTACTCATACTTTTTGGTATTTCAATGAAGCGATTATAATGAAAAGATTACTCATACTTTTTGGTATTTCAATCAAGCGATTATAATGAAAAGATTACTCATACTTTTTGGTATTTCAATGAAGCGATTATAATGAAAAGATTACTCATACTTTTTGGTATTTCAATGTAGCGATTATAATGCTTGGACAATAAATTGATAACATTTACTAAACTTGGTGATAAAACATTCTTTAACTGTTTTTATATAGAGCTATATACTTTCAATACTTACATGGTCCATTTTGAGCGTAACATGAGAGAATAAAACAAGCTAAAATAATAACATGTCGTGAAGTCATGACTGGCGTTGAAAATAATTCTGAAGTAGGTTAGAAAATGTAAAATAAATTTACCCCTCGTCTGTCAATAATTATTGTATAAAATACATGCAATTAAACTAATTCACTGAACAATTCTTACTAAACAATGAATGAAAAAAAAAATTCACAAATGATGTGATACTCCAAGTAAAAGAACACACCTCAGTATCCAGATGTTGTTTTTTTCACAGGTAAATTTTCTTGTTTTTAAATAAATAAGTTTCTGATTTGTTCCAGATATCTTTTTTAGAATTTAGTAAATAAATAAAAATACTCTGATAAGTTTAAACTTAGATTAAAATTATGTTTCAAAATATGCAGCTTTTCTACCTGTATCTTAGGTTAGTTAATGGTGATACCAACTTATATAGCGTTCGTTCTTTTATTTATTACCTCCGCCAATTCAACCTACGCTTTTTATCACAGCTGTATTGAATTTGTGTATTGAGATCCACCCATATTAGAATAAGAAAGATGATGGATGCAGGTCACAATTAAGGTTTACTTTAGACCCAACCCCCATGTGTTAAAGAAAACAGTCGCCATTGTATGGATGAAAACCAACCACTCAATCCAGGCCAAGTGTCTCCTTACAAAAACAATGAAAGTAGGTCGGCAGACGATATGATGGGTGCAGATCAAATGTTGATCTATGGAAACCACCACAGGGCTCTGATGTAAGACCATATTTGGTCATACATAGGTGAAAGTAAATGTTGATCCAAATGTTTAGAGAGTGCGTAGGTTCTCAAGTTACGAGTGATAATGAAGTTGGAATGTTGTGTGAAATTGTTCAAGTATTAGAATCAAATTATATATAACGAGCATTATTGTATATTACTGTATAATTATTCTCACAAAGTCTGACATTTTTAAAAAAAAACAGCCCATTATATATGATATATACCAGGACAGATCATGTTTCTAGAAATTATAACTGAGCGACAATGATGGGGAGGGAAAAGTCCGAAAAAAAAACAACTACCCATCCATCATAACTATTAAAATATCTTATTCTGAAACTAATTATATCATTTAATCTTAAATTACTTAACTGTTACAGTCAAATAAACGTGAAAATGAATACATTCACTGGAGCAAATTGATTTGCTATATCAGAATGCAACGATCCAATGCCACGCTTGTAAATATTACAAAAAAATTAGGAATAGAAATTTAAAATGAAACTAAGTTGGTTGTCACCCAGTGTATACATTTCGAGTTTGCCAGGCTATACATTATTTTATTGGTCGACATAAATGTCTCACATTCATATTGGTTAAGTCTGTTCTGTGCCAGGACATCCATTAGAATGTCTTAGACTCTCATTGGGACTCTAAATAGCCTCTTGAAACCGTTACCAGTCACTGGTAATTACATAGCTGATTATGGTAAACATGATGGGAAATATGACTCATGATGACAACTAGGGATAGCTCATCCTCGTCGTAGAGCCTAATGATGTCTCAAGATATTTTATTTTATAAAACAGGGCATTAATGATTCAGAAATTCTATAGTCGTTTTTTTTATAAACACATTCCAAATACATGTAAATATATTGTTGTACTAACAAAAAAATATATACTGTTTAATTTAGTCCAAGCGAAATCTTTTTTTTGTGCCCGTTAATAATAGACAATGACTAACTATTAAAGGCGATAATGAGCCCAGTTTGGTAGTAACAAACAATTTCCATCTTATCTCTTTATGAATAAGTTAAACAATTCAGTCATTGCACGAAAATGGAACGATTTGTTACTGTCTAATCAATGTGTCATCATTTAGCTTCCAATTACATGAGAAAAAGTAAAAATTGAATGGTTGTTGGATGCAGATTAAAATAGGCCAATCGTGAATGTACAGCAGCACTGATCTAGTTAAACAATCAGTCACTATGACCCGGCATGAGTCTAGCAGCTCGAACAATGAAACACATAAAGGTTCACACCTGGAGTAAATCTTGAGTCTATATGACATTCAGGGTAAATTAAATAATTAAACAGTAGGATAGAGAGATAGATAGATAGATAGATAGATAGATAGAGAGAGAGAGAGAGAGAGAGAGAGAGAGAGAGAGGAACGCTAAAGACAAAGAAAGAAGTAGAAAAGTGAAAGAAATAGAAGGAATTTTTAAGTGAGATTGAACCATTCAAAGAAATAACAAATAAGTTTCAGTCTGGCTGACCGTAAGTCAGCTGTAAGTTTATCTTAGGTAGTAGTAATAAATAAAAACAGTTTAAACACAACGTGACCAATAGTCGCACAGCTGATCTGTGAAAGATAAAACAATTCTATTTTTAACCAAATAGTGTGATTAAAGTGCAGGCTATGATTAATTGGTAATAGGGATATAAATTATAAGCATTGTTTTTTTATCAGAACACCGATTAATAACTTAAGTTTGAATGTTTTTAAATATCTGTTTAAGGTGGTCCATGGGCCATTTAATGTTTCTGCTACCCCCCCCCCCAAAAAAAATGCAACTTTTTCTCAAAAAAGTTATTTTTTCGGGGGGGGGGGAGGGGGTAGGTAAGAAAAAAAATATAAAAAAAATTCTATTTAATATTTCCAAAAAAAAAATTGGACGTTTGTTTGAAACACACTCATTAACATTTGTGCAAAGTTATTTTATGATATCTACAATAGATTTTAAAAATTGGTTCTTTGAACATTTTTGAAAATGTCTTAAAATTACACTTTTTTTTACCCAAAAAAAGTCACAAAATACATTTTTAAATACATTTTTTTATATTTTTTTTATTTCTTTGTTCATTAATTGGTATGTTGTATGCATGTGCCAAAAATGGCTAGTGTCGCTTAAAAAATATAAAAAAAATAGAAAAAACAACTAACAGAAACCTTAAATGGCCCATGGACCACCTTAATTTGAGAACCCTTCTCGATTTCATCTATTTTCAGAACATATCCATATATTACGTATTTACTCTAATCTCCAATCCTTTATGCACATTTTCAACATTTCAAATTTATTTTATGCATTGCACAGTAAGTTTATGTGTAAGTAGATGGGGGAGGAGGGGGGTGGCTATATGTTGCAATGACGACACCCCCCCCCCACAGTCATTGTGTACACACATCACTCCATAACCAAACATTGACACCAGCCTCTTGACACCATCCTTTAATCTCATCACACGAGGAGAAGGGGAGAGCAATAATTTAAAAAAAAAATCAGTACCTCCACAGATATAAATAATAAAATTTAAAAATGCACGATGATGTAGATATTTTGGGGGGGGGGGGGCGCTCCACCTCACTAACCCCACCACATCATCGCCCTGAGGACTATTTTATATCTTTCTAGCCTGACGGTATTAGTAACGAGTGGATGTTATATTACTAATTAGCAAAATTCAATATTAACTTGAATCTAATTAAGAAACAGTGGAATTCAGTCAAATCTCAATACATCTTGTATTATACGAGATTATCATAAAGAATTCCGGTCTTTACCTTTGTATGAAATAACTCAAGTAAAATAAAAATTACGTATCTCTATACTTATAAGACGCATTTTTTGTCTGTCTGTCTGTCTGTCTGTCTGTTCCCTTATAACTCAAGATCCAGAAAAACAGATAACGTGAAATTTGTTACACATACACATAATTACATGGGGAAGGTTATAGGACAGGTTTCGTTTCATCTCGATGGGTAGTTTAATTGTAATTAATTTTTTTTTATTTTAGTATTTTACTATATTAAAGTAATCTCGACGGCGCCATAAATAAAATTCCTCTGTGATGTCATTTCCCGATTCGAATAGAACTTGCGCGCTGGTGCTGTATTGTGCCTTTGTGATGCAAAGAATTGTTGTTGTTTTTTCATGCTCCCTGATTTGTACAGTTTGAGGAAGATAAAGGAATGAAGAAGGATTTTAGAAAAAGTGTGAAGCCATAATTATATATATATATATATATATATATATATATATATATAGAGAGAGAGAGAGAGAGAGAGAGAGAGAAAGAGAAAGAGAGAGAGAGGGAGGGAGAGAGATAAAGGGAGAGAGAGAGAGGGGGCAGGAGGAGAGAGAGAGGAAAGGAGGGTAGTAGGGAGGGAGGGGGAGAGAGGAGGGAGGGAGAGAGAGGTGGAAAGGGGAGGGAGGAAGAAAGGAGGGAGGGGAGAAAAGGAGTGGGAGAGAGGGAGATGGGAGAGAGGGGAGGGAAGGAGAGAGAGGGGGTAGGGAGAAAACAGAAGGTAAACAGAAAACCTTATTTTAAACCCGGGCAAAGCCGGGTACTTGCAACTAGTAAAATTATAAATCTTTTGACTTTGGTTCTAAGAGACTCGTGTCCTCTGAAACAACAAAGTTTTCTAATACAGAAGAATAGTTTGGACGAGAAGTATATAGGCCTTATATAAATATGAAGTATATTTTCGTATTCATTTTTTTTATATAATTATCTTAAATAGCTGTTTAGATATCTGACAAAGTAAACTGAATGGTGTAGGTCCCAACACTCGATTACCTTTCTGACTATATACAACAGATGGTGACCAGACACGTCATTAGACGAGACATTTCATCATTATAGCAATTCATCATTGCACATTTGAACATTATAGCAATTCATCATTAGAGTATTTCAACACCATAACATTTCATCAGTAAGATGGGGTCAGGGTTAGGTGTGCAATGATGAATTACTATAATGATGAAATGTTGCAATAGTGAAATGTCTCGTATGATGATGAGATGTCAAGGAACCACAACAGATACAGCTGGGGACGAACTGACAGGAAAACTATTTGAAGCAACTGTATTTTTGTTGGCTCTAATTTATTTATAGCACAAATGTAGGGAATTTAAGCCGTTAGCATCTTTAGAAGTAGGCCAACAGTAAAATACGGTCAATTTTCTTTCAAGTCAGAAGAAACTAATGCAGCGAGCATTTTTTTTACCCTAAAATATAATAAATAAGGTGTCAGAAATATCACAAAATTAAATACATGTTTTATTAAAGTCAATCACTGGAGTTATTTAATGTGCGATATTCTCTACTGCCATAGAGACTACAGTGGACACATTTCCTGGCGGTAAGATGAGGTTCTAGATATGTTTAGGATGTGGAACTACCAGGGACGGGGGAGTGGGCGTCAAATCTTTAGACTTTTTTTCCAAAGACATGAATTATTTAAATATCTAGGTAGCTTATCTATATCGCTAGAGTTATGAGTATGTTTGGTAAATAATACCTACAATCGCAGGCCATCATAAAGCAATAATATACTGTACGATACCGATGTAGTGTACATTATAAACTGTACGATACCGATGTAGTGTACATTATATACTGTACGATAACAATGTTGTTTACATTATATACTGTACGATAACGGTGTAATGTACATTTTATACTTACGATACCGATGTAGTGTACAGTATATACTGAACGATAACAATGTAGTTTACATTATATACTGTACGATACCGATGTAGTGTATATTACATACTGTACGATACCGATGTAGTGTACATTACATACTGTACGGTACCGATGTAGTGTACATTACATACTGTACGATACCGATGTAGTGTACATTACATACTGTACGATACCGATGTAGTGTACATTACATACTGTACGATACCGATGTAGTGTACATTACATACTGTACGATACCGATGTAGTGTACATTACATACTGTACGATACCGATGTAGTGTACATTACATACTGTACGATACCGATGTAGTGTACATTACATACTGTACGATACCGATGAACGAAGACCTAACTCGCTCCCGGGTAAATTAAGGCAACATAGTTGAAATATGTGTTGATATATGTGTTGATATATGTGTTGATATATGTGTGTATTGATATATGTGTGTATTGATATATGTGTTGATATATGTGTTGATATATGTGTTGATATATGTGTTGATATATGTGTT
Source organism: Bulinus truncatus (assembly GCA_021962125.1). Taxonomy (NCBI): domain Eukaryota; kingdom Metazoa; phylum Mollusca; class Gastropoda; family Planorbidae; genus Bulinus; species Bulinus truncatus. The sequence goes on along the minus strand of JAGDYQ010000072.1, from coordinate 2,072,190 downwards.
GATATATGTGTTGATATATGTATTGATATATGCGTGTATTGATATATGTGTTGATATATGTGTTGATATATGCATGTATTGATATATGTGTTGATATATGTGTTGATATATGTATTGATATATGCGTGTATTGATATATGTGTTGATATATGCGTGTATTGATATATGTGTTGATATATGTGTTGATATATGTATTGATATATGCGTGTATTGATATATGTGTTGATATATGCGTGTATTGATATATGTGTTGATATATGTGTTGATATATGTATTGATATATGCGTGTATTGATATATGTGTTGATATATGAGTGTATTGATATATGTGTTGATATATGTGTTGATATATGTATTGATATATGCGTGTATTGATATATGTATTGATATATGTGTTTATTTATGTGTGTATTGATATATGTGTTAATGATATGTGTGTATTTATATATGTGTTGATATATGTGTGCATTGATATATGTGTGTATTGATATATGTGTTGATATATGTGTTGATATATGTGTGTATTGATATATGTGTTGATATATGTGTTTATTGATATATGTGTTGATATATGTGTGTGTTTTGATATATGTGTTGATATATGTGTGTATTGATATGTGTTGATATATGTGTTGATATGTGTGTGTATTGAAATATGTGTTGATATGTGTGTGTTTTGATATATGTGTTGATATATGTGTGTATTGTGTGTATTGATTTATGTGTTGATATATATGTGTATTGATATATGTGTTGATATATATGTGTTGATATATATGTGTATTGATATATGTATGCTGGATTTCTTGTATTGTTTATTATATACAGGTTTTTTTCATAGCTCCCTCCCTCCCCATATGACGTGGAGATGTATGTGCCCCTTTATATATAGCAAATGAAATTGAGACATTGAGTTGGGACTGTAACATGTCATTGGATTGACATTAGTAGCTCCACCTAGTAACCCCCGAAAATGTCGAATTAAAATTTATTTATTGAGAACATCATTGTCTTTTCAAAATAAGGAGAGAAGCCTTGGTATTTATAATACCTTTGGAATAACTGAAATTAATTTATAAGTTTATATAAATTTAATAAAAAAATGGCAGCTTCAATCTACCTGTAATATATTTGATTTTGGGTAAAATGTTATGATTGTTATTACTCATATTAATAATTTTTAAAAGAACATTTAACATTCATTAGAATATGTTTATTCCTTCATTTAAATTAGAATTCTATAATTTTGAAATATCTTGGTTGATTCTCCCCCCGCCCCCCATCCAATTTTGACACTATACTATTGACGTCAAAAGACTTAAATGATATGCCTACATTTAAATAAAGAAATGCTGCACAAATAAATTTTTTGTAAGAAAAAAATATTTTTTTTTAAACCGAATTTTCGAACACCCATTTGGGAAATAGACAAGGTTTGTGAAAACTTTTACATTCATTCAGAAAATGTTAAACGTAGACGAAATATTTTTTTAAAAAGTCGAGTTTATCCCATCATGATATAACGTGTATTCATTTTACTTTATAGGACGACAAATGGCAAAGAGGAACGAACATTGAGATTTTAAATTTTTATTGAGGCCAAACAAATTTGTCATTACAAATCAAAAAGTTATAATATAAAGATTTATATCTGTATGCATATTTGTAACACCAACCTTGATTTAATATTGTTTTTGTTCTATTAATTAGGCTTTTGATAAGGCAAATGTTTTAAATTAATTTTACACATGTGTCTAGGAAAATAACAATAATCTCCTGCATCTTATCATAAAATGTATTAACATAGATAAACACAAATCACAACTTGCTTTGTAGTAAACTAATTACCATAGATGGAAATTAGTTGTATTCTTTATAAATAAAAGAAAAATCATGCAAAGCTAAACAAAACAACATTTTCATTAATGGTATAAACCTTTAGGTTAATATTTGTTCATTTTGATTGAGTTCAAATGTCAAAATTGTTCGGAATAATTTTTTTTTTAGTTTTTCCCCCGTCGGTATAACACCTATGAACACAAAACTTTAGAGAAACTTTTAAAAAAAAAAATCTATTTATAGAAACGGAGTTCTTTGGAATATGTAGAGACTGTGACATCACATACTGGCTGATGGTAGTCTATGACAAGACAGAGTTGATGTTGACACACCTTTCGTAGACAGCGAACTGTACATGTGAAAAAAAACATCACATTTGACATGTATTTGACTTACACACATGTAAATTAAAATGTAATATAAAAACATCACATTTGACATGTATTTGACTCACACAGATAAATTAAAGTGTAATGAAAAACATAAAATTGACATGTATTTAACTTACACACACATGAATTAAAATGTAATATAGAAAACATCACATTTGACATGTATTTGACATTACATTACATCTTTAGTTAACTCAGCCACACCCTTCTCCGTACATTCTAGCTGTAAGAACTCCCACACTTAATTACCCGCGTAGTTTATTATAAATTTGATCATAACCAAATAAAATATATTTAGCAAGCAATACAATGAAGGAAAGAAATGTTCCCCATGATTACGGATACCTTACCTATATAATAAGTTTTAAAAATTGAACTTACGTCATCGATGATACCGACAAAGTTAGAGTTTGGTCCCCTGCCTAGCTGAATACCACACCTGTTGGTAGCCACTTGACCTGGTGAATATAGCACAGATAGAGTAAATAATGACATTGGTAAGGTTTTTTTTTAATCTTTAGTAATGATTTGGCAGCCGATTTTCTTTTCATAATAGGAGCAAAGTTCAAAACATTTCATGCCTTTTGTTTTTTCTATATTCTACTTTATGTCTCTTGTTTCCATGGTAACTACATTGATACTTTATATGACAAAGTAAGTGTATTTAACAGTATATTATTAGACATATAGGCATATTTAACAATTATATATATATATATATATATATATATATATATATATATTCAATTTTTCTTTACATATTTTTCATGCAAATTACCGCAATTCTAGGGATTAAATAAAAATGTAAAGCTAAATTGCCATACTCCATGTATAAACTGGTTATTGTAATAACGAATGATAGACTTCATATTTTTCAGATTACAGTGATAATATAGTTAACAAATTATAGTGTGGTATAAGTTTAGGTTTAGATTAGAATGAACTGGATAGATGATGCATGAACAACATGGACCATCATGGCTTCTGTAACCTCGATCATGAATGTGATACAGTAAAGACAATTGGTTAAGTATTGCTACCTAACTGATAAAAGATCAATAAATAGCAATTTATCTTTTATGAGCATTTAAATGTCTTTGTCTGAAAAAAACTTTACACACAGCGTCATCTGTCTATGTATCTATCCATTAAAGAATATACATCTATGATATCTAGGTTTCTGACATCTGATATATATATACCGTACATTTTCTTTTCTTCTAGTTTTGTTTTACATTTTGATTTAGTGACCGGTATACAGTTGTCCTCTAATGAACACAACATAAACAAAAAATTTTGTTATAGGTATGACCTACTTCCTTGAACTTTGTTGGCGCTGTTGAAATCAACTCGTTGTACGATGTTGTTAAAATTGACCCCATTCAACTCTCTCAGCTGACCGTAGACAGCCCGGTCACCAAATATAACAACCAATTCAATCAGATTTAGGACATTCTGAGGATTTGAAAATTGATGAAAATAAATCGAAAAATCGATCTTTAAAAGTCTATATATCAAAGAAAAAACTTAGGTCGTGAACAATATTTTAAGTCGTTTGCAAATGAATAAATTAAATTAATCACAAAACAACTAAGTCGACCTAAGCAAAATTATAAACAAAAGTATTTTAAAACAATCATGAGTTTTCATTTGTAATAAGATTGATTATTATAGCTACAATAAACAATTATACGTTACATAGACAGCATAGGCAGCTAGAGTCAAGAGAAGAGAAGATAAACATCATATATCATATTTTTCATTTCCACTCTGCGTTAAATCGAAAGCGGAAAACAAGAATTCAAAATGGCGTCATCCCCTGTCTCTCGATTGAATTTTTCTTTTTTTAAATATCTACAGTTTTCAATAGTTTCTGTGCTTTTATTTATGAAATGTAAAAGTCCCCGATATTAAAAATTAATAATTAGCATATAATATCATTCAAATCATTGTAGTTTTTATTACAACAGAGCATTTTAACATCGTCAGACCCGTAAACAATAGTAATAATCGAAAATCTCCGACGGCGACGACGATAAGACTATTGACCGTGTTTTCGTATCTAATTTCGTAAAACAAGTTCTTTTTAAAAGTCGATATAATATTTAAAAAAAGAAATTCTGCAAATTTCTATACAAATTAAGTTCTCAGCTTTTAAAATTTGAATTATTTCTTAATTACAAAATAACAATATAGACCTAAAAAAAATTAGGTCAAAAGGCAATGAAAAAATAACCGAGCAATATTTTTTAAATAGTACATTAAAATAACGGTTTGAATTGTCTGGCGCTGTGGCTGAGTGGTTATGCGACTCGGCCAACATTCACTTTTATCTGCTGACTCTCCGGGTTCGATTTCTCCCAGAGACATTTTTTTTATTGATTTTTTTTTTCAGAATATATCCTTTTAGTTGTTTTAATGAAAACTAACTAATTAGATCTCTTTGACATTTTTTTTATTTTAAATAATTTATCTTTTAGGATGTTGTAAGAAAAAGAAACAATAACTAATTAGATTTTAAATTATTTCATAACTTAAAAAAAAATTAACACCGAGGCGTAACTAGGGTGGGGGGTCCAAAATCGAAAGTCCCGCCGGGCCCCAGCTTGAGGGGTGACCCCCAAAATTATTGTTTACATTAAATATTAAGTATTACATTAATCTCATGATATGGTATCGAGCGTCAAAATGCAGGGGCCCAAAAGAGGCCAAGCCCCGGGCCTCCAAATCCCTAGGTTTGGCATTGGCTTTATAGTAGTCGATCTCTATGCAAAGGCTTTGCAGGGTACAACATGTTTGTGTGAACTGGTGGCTGAATGGCTAAGCAGCTTAGGTTATTCTTTTTATGCCTCCCTTGGACATTTTTTTTTAGAATGTATCCTTTTTAAATTAGTTGTTTTAATGAAAATTAACTAATTAGATCTCTATGACATTTTTTTTATTGAAATAATGTATCCTTTAGGATGTTGTAAGAAAAAGAAACAAAAACTAATTAGGTTTTTAACTATTTCATAACTTAAAAAAAACATTTTGAAAATATGTATCAAATCTGAACACAGAGGCGTAACTAGGGTGGAGGGGGGGTCCAAAATCGATTTCTATCCATCAAAGATTTCTATTTTCTATAAAATTGTGCAAAAGCATAAAATTGTAATATTCAGATTTACTTAAAAATAATGGTAAGATAGTCAGGAAATCCAGAAAAGATGAATCATCTGAGGCAAAAAAAAAGGCGCTTGGAATCTAATAAATTGCAAAAGCAACAGAGAACATATCATGAATCTGCAGTTGAAAGGGAAACACGCTTAGAGTATTGCAGGATTCAATATCAACTTAAAAAGAAAAATAATAATCAGAGACTTTTAGCTGCAGTTAGTAATGATGTAGAAGTGGAAGAATTAAACTGTGGAAGAATGACAGAAGTTTGTAATTTCTGTCATGCAAAATAGTTTCTCAAAGAACTAAATTGTTTAAAGCAATATCATTCCTGTTTTCATGCTGGAAAAGTACAATTATCTCCTTCGCATGAATCTCCTGACATTATAAAAAATGTACTAATTGAAGACTCTCCAAAAGGAAAACATTTTAGAGATCAAATACGGCAGTATAATAGTTCTTTTGCTTTTGCATCCATGGGAGCTAAAGTCGAGATACCACCGGGAAAGGGACCGTACTGTTACAGAATCCACGGTCAGGTTTATCATGCTGTAGCACCATTCCATGGAGGAAACCCTTCTTATGCTCAACTTTACATTCTTGATTCCACTGAAGCAATGAATTTCAGGCGTAATCGAAATGAAAAATGCACAGAGGAGCTTTTGATAGTAACTGATGAACTGCTGAAAAATATTAATCCTTTTGCCTCTGCTGTTCAGTGTAAAAATTAAAGTTGAAAAAACAGAAATTCAGGCAGCTCTAAATGAAGGAAGAGAAGCAAAAGAAGTAAAAATGTATTTTAAATCTGATGTCAATGGAGAAAAAATTACTAAAAATCCTGTGTATAAAGAGGTCTTGATGCAATAAAAAAATCTTATGTACATAATTTTAAAAATGTAACAAAGAAGAAATTGTACAAAAACTTACTTTAACTGTAATTAACCACCACCAGTTATTTGATCTAAAAGGTCCACTTTAGGTCAACTACCTTTTTTTTATTGTATTTAACGGTCCTTTTTAGGGCTATTACCTTTTATTGTATTTAACGGTCCTTTTTAGGGCTATTACCTTTTATTGTATTTAACGGTCCTTATTAGGGCCACTACCATTTATTGTGTCCTAACGGTCCTTTTTAGGGCCACTACCATATTTTTTGTCTTAACGGTCCTTTTCAGGGCTAATGAAAGTTTTACAATTAGCTTGAGTTTGCTTGCTGCCATGAGTTTTAATAAAAAGGTTCGTTTCAGGACCGCCTAACAGTAGAGTTCATTTAATTAAGGTACATTTACAAGTAAAATATGAACATTGTTGAGGTTAATTCATAGTTATTGGTAATTTAATAAGTGCTGCAAATGTTTTGCGGGTACAGCTAGTATATATATATTGTGATTTTTAATCCCCGACAAAGAAAAATAGTAATGTTTTATTTGTTGAAATTTCCGTTCAAGTATCTATTAAGTTATTTATGAATATTTCTATGCACAAAAAAAAAATCCTAAAAAAAAAACTTTTGGTATCTGAAAAATGTGGGAGAAATTTAAATATTTGCGTTTTCAAAAGTGTCTAAAAGTAATATTGTACTACTTAGGCCTATACTGTACGCTCAAATATGTCACATTTGATAGGATGATTGAATAGAACCAATTTGTACAATACTAGGTGAACTATGATTGAATAGAACCAACTAGTACAGTACTGGGTGAACTATGATTGAATAGAACCAACTTGTACACTACTGGGTGAACTATGATTGAATAGAACAAACTTGTACACTACTGGGTGAACTATGATTGAATATAACCAACCAATACAGTACTGGGTGAACTATGATTGAATAGAACCAACAGGTACAGTACTAGGTGAACTATGGTTGAATAGAACCAACAGGTACAGTACTTGGTGAGCTATGATTGAATAGAACCAACCAGTACAGTACTGTGTGAACTATGATTGAATAGAACCAACCAGTACAGTACTAGGTGAACTATGATTGAATAGAACCAACCAGTACAGTACTAGGTGAACTATTTACTTTAATCGGTATAGTCATTATTATTAACACTTACGCTTAGGTCAATGATGGCGGATGTTGAAGTGACCAAGGCTCCCGGAGTCACAAACATGACGCTGACCACCCTCCTGGTGGATGATGACGCTGACACAGAGAAACGGATGGTGTCCGGACACAAGGCGCAGTAATTGTTTGATAAGATGTCGTACTCCCTGTTAAATTGAGGATTCTGAGGAACACATTGTCACCTACATATCTAAGTGGGGCACTTGAAGAATTAATTTCTTATAGAGCTAATGATAAAAGGATCTTTAATGATACTCTTGCCAAAGGCCCTAACGCTATCAAAGTCTCTGTCTAGGGGCCCTAAACTATAATAGTCTCTGCCTAGGGGCCCTAAACTATCATAGTCTCTGTCTAGGGGCCCTAAACTATCATAGTCTCTGTCTAGGGGCCCTAAACTTTCATAGTCTCTGTCTAGGGGCCCTAAACTATCATAGTCTCTGTCTAGGGGCCCTAAACTATCAAAGTCTCTGTCTAAGGGCCCTAAACTATCAAAGTCTCTGTCTAGGGGCCCTAAACTTTCAAATTCACCTCCTAGGTCTGAATAGATGTTTGGATAAAGTAAAACTGAACACTTACATACAGTCTGAATAGATGTTTGGATAAAGTAAAACTGAACACTTACATACAGTCTGAAAAGATGTTTGGATAAAGTAAACTTAACACTTACATCCAGTCTGAAGCGGATCCTGAATGCGGTGTTTGGACGAATTTCTCTATTGTTGAAGAAATAGAAGTAATAGAATGGGTCACTCATTGACGACGTGTATAAAAGCCCATCATTGGTCAGCTGCACCTGGTTCTGGAGAACGTAGATGTCCAGATTAGCGTTTAGTCTTTCACTGTAAACAGACTTGCTGCCCCCGTTGAATGTGGCCAGGAAGACCGCATTACATGTACTGGACAGATCTAAGTGGACCATTATAAATATATCATAAACACTCATTTTATTATCCATATAATCAACTATTAGATGAAATACGATATCTAGTGAGAACAGTCAAAAGAAAATTCAACAAAAACCATGAAGTGTTGTGTATTTTAAAAATAAGAACCATTAAACAATGCAATATAAGAATTCAACGTGTGATTTCATGTTATGCATGTATTGCTTTTGTCTTCTAACACTAAATAAAAGCTAATGATTTAAATTACTTGAAACTTCACAAACAATACAACACACCTAAAAGTCTAGTATTGATTAAGGTGTTATAGCACACATTGTTGTTGGAGTATTCCAGGGCGCATTTATTCTGGTTCCAAACAGTTCCTGGGGCAACATTCATAGATCTACCTTGAAACTGGAATCTGGCAGATGAAAACTTGAAGATGTTAATGTTGATTTATTTCGGATTTCATATGTGAACTGAATAGAATTAATCCTCATTAAATAATTATTCTAGTAAATGCACCTAGTTTACTGAATCTAATGTCTAATTATCTTAAATTGTGTTTGGTATTAATTACATAAAATATATTCAAGACCACAAAATAAATGTTGTATCTGTCTGAAGGATATTTAGAATGTTACATAGAACCCTCTCCACTCCCTCCAGGGTCCACGTTTTAAATAACGAAATAATTTTTTAGTGTAACTAAATACACGCATACACTAATGATAAGTGAATTTTGATTGCATAAAAACCTGATGTCGCAACATCCACTAATTAATTTATTTACTGACCTGCATGGGTTTGCAAAAGGGTCTGGAGCAAATCCATCACACCTGACTGCAGCTATTAACAGAATAAATTATTAGTCTTTTATATTGGAGATGGGTAACATCGATACTATGCAAATATAACTGCGAAAGTAAATATAAGAACTAAATGACAGTAAAAACAATATGATTGTCCCATAGTATTTAATAAATTAGACCTACAGATTGGTCCATTTCTGTTGACGTCACATTCAAATCTTCCAGTTCTTTCACAAACTTGGATTGAGTCAGTGGCTGTCAGACACTGTCTGTAGCCAGAGTCAAAATACTGACCTGTCAGGGAGTACATGATTTTTAAAGTTAAACAGAAGTACACCAAATATTTGTTTATGTAAACAGAAGTCCACCAATATTTGTTTATTCAAGACTAGAGAAATTAGATTTGAAAATATTTAAACTGATGTTTTGTCCTATCATTATAATAAATAATTGACTGATATATAAAAATCATTTCAATCATGGAGTATCATACAGTTGATTTAATTCTAATTGAACAAGAGTGTGTTTATAAAAGTTTTCTTCTTGCTTAAATCGGCGGTTCAGCCAGCCAGGTATTAGATGTAGTGGAATCAGTCTTCAAGTCCCAAAAAAAAAAACCCGATGACAATTTGAAGGGCTAGTTAAACTGTATTATTTACCTACTGGACAGCTGACCTCTACCAACTGACTGTTGGAACACTCAAAGTACTTATTGCAACACCGTCCACTAGGATAACGTGTTCCTGCTGGAGTACTAGCATCACAGGGGGCTGTGTTTGTGACAGATATGAAAGATAGTTCAAAATATAAAAAAACCCACTGTAATTTTATGTATTATCAAGACTATGGAAAATGCAAAGGTTACAGATTTATTTAGTAAACAGTGGTAATTTATTTAGTACAGTGGTAATTTATTTAGTGCACAGTGGTAATTTTTTTAGTACACAGTGGTAATTTATTTAGTACACAGTGGTAATTTATTTAGTACACAGTGGTAATTTATTTAGTACACAGTGGTAATTTATTTAGTACAGTGGTAATTTATTTAGTGCACAGTGGTAATTTATTTAGTACACAGTGGTAATTTATTTAGTACACAGTGGTAATTTATTTAGTACACAGTGGTAATTTATTTAGTACACAGTGGTAATTTATTTAGTACAGTGGTAATTTATTTAGTACAGTGGTAATTTATTTAGTACACAGTGGTAATTTATTTAGTACACAGTGGTAATTTATTTAGTACAGTGGTAATTTATTTAGTACAGTGGTAATTTATTTAGTGCACAGTGGTAATTTATTTAGTACACAGTGGTAATTTATTTAGTACACAGTGGTAATTTATTTAGTACACAGTGGTAATTTATTTAGTACACAGTGGTAATTTATTTAGTACAGTGGTAATTTATTTAGTACACAGTGGTAATTTATTTAGTACACAGTGGTAATTTATTTAATACAGTGGTAATTTATTTAGTACACAGTGGTAATTTATTTAGTACAGTGGTAATTTATTTAGTACAGTGGTAATTTATTTAGTGCACAGTGGTAATTTATTTAGTACACAGTGGTAATTTATTTAGTACAGTGGTAATTTATTTAGTACACAGTGGTAATTTATTTAGTACACAGTGGTAATTTATTTAGTACAGTGGTAATTTATTTAGTACACAGTGGTAATTTATTTAGTACACAGTGGTAATTTATTTAGTACAGTGGTAATTTATTTAGTACAGTGGTAATTTATTTAGTGCACAGTGGTAATTTATTTAGTACACAGTGGTAATTTATTTAGTACAGTGGTAATTTATTTAGTACACAGTGGTAATTTATTTAGTACACAGTGGTAATTTATTTAGTACAGTGGTAATTTATTTAGTACAGTGGTAATTTATTTAGTGCACAGTGGTAATTTATTTAGTACACACTGGTAATTTTCATTAAGGAACCTATTTAAAATGTAGTAGGACTGCGCATTATTTTCTTTCTTTAAAATAAAATCACCTAGCCTCTAAAGATAACTGAGACCGTTGCACACAACATACATTATGCACACAACATAAATTATACACACAACATACATTATACACACAACATACATTATACACACAACATACATTATACACACAACATACATTATACACACAACATACATTATACACACAACATACATTATACACACAACTTACATTATACACACAACATACATTATACACACAACATACATTATACACACAACATACATTATACAGAAATAGCATTATTCGTTTTGAAAACTATGTCATATTTGTTATTTTGTTTTTGTTTGTTTTTAATATTTACTATAACACTGTACTATGTCACTGCACTATGCAGCTGTACTTCTAATGCATGTAATACAAATAATACTTTTTTTTTTGCTATGCATACAATGTTTTATATTTTAGTATAGTTCGTTGAGTTTTTAGAAAAAAATCCATGTAGTATTTTACCATAAGACTTTACGCCTTTTTTTAGTTTCCTCTTTATGTGCACAAATAGTACATTGGTTTAAAATAAATAAATAACGCAACCAGAAAATGATTTGTATTCTATTGTGCTATTTACCATTTGGACATCTGACGGCATTTATGAAGTTGCACTGAGAGCCATCCCAGAAAGTTCCGGCAGGACACATCTTTCTGATGGGACTGGAGTCTTGGACACACTGATAGAAACTGTCACAGTAACGTGGGTCACTCTCATAGCCAAAGCCGCCCTCGAATTGACAGGTGCTGCATACTAGATGATGACATAATAACTAACTGTGACATGTGCTGCATACTAGATGATGACATAATAACTAACTGTGACATGTGCTGCGTACTAGATGATGACATAATAACTAACTGTGACATGTGCTGCATACTAGATGATGACATAATAACTAACTGTGACATGTGCTGCATACTAGGTGATGACATAATAACTAACTGTGACATGTGCTGCATACTAGATGATGACATAATAACTAACTGTGACATGTACTGCATACTAGATGATGACATAATAACTAACTGTGACATGTGCTGCATACTAGATGATGACATAATAACTAACTGTGACATGTGCTGCATACTAGATGATGACATAATAACTAACTGTGACATGTACTGCATACTAGATGATGACATAATAACTAACTGTGACAGGTGCTGCATACTAGATGATGACATAATAACTAACTGTGACAGGTGCTGCATACTAGATGATGACATAATAACTAACAGTGACATGTGCTGCATACTAGATGATGACATAATAACTAACTATGACATGTGCTGCATACTAGATGACATAATAACTAACTGTGACATGTGCTGCATACTAGATGACATAATAACTAACTGTGACATGTGCTGCATACTAGATGACATAATAACTAACTGTGACATGTGCTGCATACTAGATGACAAAATAACTAACAGTGACATGTGCTGCATACTAGATGATGACATAATAACTAACTGTGACATGTGCTGCATACTAGATGATGACATAATAACTAACTGTGACATGTGCTGCATACTAGATGATGACATAATAACTAACAGTGACATGTGCTGCATACTAGATGATGACATAATAACTAACAGTGACATGTGCTGCATACTAGATGACATAATAACTAACTGTGACATGTACTGCATACTAGATGATGACATAATAACTAACTGTGACATGTGCTGCATACTAGATGATGACATAATAACTAACAGTGACAGGTGCTGCATACTAGATGATGACATAATAACTAACAGTGACATGTGCTGCATACTAGATGACATAATAACTAACTGTGACATGTGCTGCATACTAGATGACATAATAACTAACTGTGACATGTGCTGCATACTAGATGATGACATAATAACTAACAGTGACATGTGCTGCATACTAGATGACATAATAACTAACTGTGACATGTGCTGCATACTAGATGATGACATAATAACTAACTGTGACATGTGCTGCATACTAGATGATGACATAATAACTAACTGTGACATGTGCTGCATACTAGATGATGACATAATAACTAACTGTGACATGTACTGCATACTAGATGATGACATAATAACTAACTGTGACAGGTGCTGCATACTAGATGATGACATAATAACTAACTGTGACATGTGCTGCATACTAGATGATGACATAATAACTAACTGTGACATGTGCTGCATACTAGATGACATAATAACTAACAGTGACATGTGCTGCATACTAGATGATGACATAATAACTAACTGTGACATGTGCTGCATACTAGATGATGACATAATAACTAACTGTGACATGTGCTGCATACTAGATGATGACATAATAACTAACAGTGACATGTGCTGCATACTAGATGATGACATAATAACTAACAGTGACATGTGCTGCATACTAGATGACATAATAACTAACTGTGACATGTACTGCATACTAGATGATGACATAATAACTAACTGTGACAGGTGCTGCATACTAGATGATAACATAATAACTAACTGTGACAGGTGCTGCATACTAGATGACATAATAACTAACTGTGACATGTGCTGCATACTAGATGACATAATAACTAACTGTGACATGTGCTGCATACTAGATGATGATATAATAACTAACTGTGACATGTGCTGCATACTAGATGACATAATAACTAACTGTGACATGTGCTGCATACTAGATGACATAATAACTTACTGTGACAGGTGCGACACACTGCATAACGTGATTACAAACGTAATAAGTATATTTGCAAGGTTACATTGATTACATAAATTAATATGCTGCTACTAGAAAGTAAATTGGGATATATCTAGTGTCTTAAATAACTTCAACAACTATTCAGACTGTTGTTTATTTTACATATCCGAGATTGCAGCGGTTTTATAGGGACTACGAGTGATATAGTTATGTTGTGTCACACAATACCAAGCCTCCTTTGGTCTTACAGTGTACACCACGTGATACTTGACCAATGTCAGATATGATCCAGACTGAGAGGCCTGAATTTCACTTCTTTTTATAAACTAGGTCATATTCCCATAAATAATAGAGACACCAGACACATTAGAGACACCAGATACATTAGAGACACCAGACACATGTAGATACACCAGACACATGTAGAGACACCAGACACATGTAGAGACACCAGACACATGTTGATACAACAGACACATGTAGATACACCAGACACATCTAGAGACACCAGACACATCTAGAGACACCAGGCAAACGTAGAGACACTAGACACACGTAGAGACACCAGACACATTAGAGACACCAGACACATGTAGAGACACCAGACAAATGTAGATACATCAGACACCTGAAGATACACCAGACACATGTAGATACACCAGACACATGTAGATACAACAGACACATGTAGATACAACAGACACATGTAGATAGATACACCAGACACACGTAGAGATACCAGACACATGTGGATACACCAGACACATGTAGAGATATCAGACACATGTAGAGACATCATAAACATGTGAGGTTGTGGAGCTTTGACGATGGAAAGCGTGATGGTCAAGGTGCCCAGTTGACCACTTACTATGGTTGTATATCACATTCAACCAGATCGTTTAATTGTTGGAATTATTATTTAACTTGCATTAAAGTAGTTGTATAGATATTTCGATATACTCTTGTGTTTGTTTTTAGCATGGCTATTAAAATATATGAAAAACACAGCAGACAAGTGTTACAATGAAGTTACCCGTGTAAGCAGGTAGATTACATAGCGATGAGACAATATTGCTCAGTTCATTAACCAGGTATCTGTAGCTCTTGGGTCCACCAACTGTGGTGGTGTCGTTGAGTATTACTGGCCGTATGTTATTGTTGATACCTATCAACTCGTAAAGGTCCATGGCATTCCTGCCCTGATAGATTAGAATATTAAATGTGTATATATATAAATATATAAATATAAACTCTTACAGGTCCAGTGCTTGCCTGCCGTGGTATATGCTATTATAAGGTAATTTATGATACTCCATACATCAGAAATCGTTTAAAGTACGCTTCGTATTTGACAGCAGGTGAATTTTATTATCCATTTGAAACTTGCCACAATATCGCTCCAGAGCTTTGATTTTATTTTTTAGATGAACATGTATTAAAAAAATCATGTTCTAAAAAGAATTGGTTTGATCAGTATTTAACATTTGACATTGCTTGTTGTTAAGTGTTAGTGTTACATTGTATTTGTTTACGTTTAGTCCATTGTAAATTTCACTGATTCGTGGTTCAGTTTAAAAATTAAAGAATTTACAAGGTTATTCTCATTTTTTCAGGAAAAAACCCAACGTCAGAATTCTTTCAATTAGGTGAAAGTCACTGTACCTACATAAAACAACCTGTGATTACCTGTACGGCAAATGGTGACGTTTATATTCCATCCTAGGTTTCGAAATTCTGGAGGCCTCGTAGAACAACAGTGTGTCGTTGCAGTCTTCTGCTAGTCTCCTTGTGCAGATATGAGGACCAGGCGGTTGTTAGTGTACGTCAGACCTGACATAACAACAAATAAAGACCTTTCAATGTAGAGTCCAATGAGGCGCCCTAAGCAGATTAGTACACAACAACTGTGTAGGATAAAATCAATTTGATAATGAGGGAGTAGGAATTCAATTGTATTTATAGATTTAATGTATTTTAATTAGAAACGACATTTTGTTCTTTGGGTAGTCTGTGATTTGCGAAGGACTGACCTCAGAATTAAAAAAAAAATATTAGTGCACCAAAATATAAAGGAATAATTTTACTCGGTAATTACACTATGTTCCCAGTATAAATAATTACAAAAAATAGAAAAAAAAATCATATTAAAACAAAAAACCTCACATACCCGGAAATGGTTTAATGTTTATGAAACAACTAAATTTGTTGTCTTATGTTGTATATAAAATTTTGTTTTGATTTCTGAATCCACCCCCCTCTATTCTATTATTAGAAGTTCCTGAAAGTATTAGATTTGTATCTCTCAGATACAAATTTTATTATCATGAGTATATTTTATATAACGCTTTAACTTTATACTTGTATGGTTTTAATATTTATTGAACATATATTGGTTTTTATAAATACGATGATTTTAATGTGGTTTCATAATGTAAATATATATATATACCATGTACCACGGTTATCATTTTTATTTGGCGGTACAATTCTGCATAGTAAATCATGGTTATTATAGAAAGGATGACTGTTGACTTTATAGAATGATGACGCATTAAGGTGGAGCTAATAAAAAGATGACGCGAGTTGGCTGGAACCGCCCACCCTAGTCGGTCGCCTGATGGTTTACACAACCCAATACGAGCTGGTGTTGTTTCGTCCGACAACTAAAACTAAAACAATTAGCAAAAGAAAATGTTGACTTTTCGTCAACACAGAATTAAAAACTAAAGAAACTAAAATTAACAGCAAAGACTAAAACAAGACGAAAACTGAAATCTCGTAGACAAAAGACTGAATAAAAACTGAAACTAAAATACAACGAAATAAACTGAAATCCCCATATATCGTCTTTTCCATTTTATTATTTATTTTATAAAAGAAAGAACAACAAAAGATAAAAAAAAAAAGAAAAATGACAGCCGACGGTATAAAATTTTAGCTTGAAAGTTTGAAATTACCATGCGGATGATCAAAAAGGGAGGTGTCGTTTTACAAGATACAGTCGATTCTGCTTAATTGGGTCTTGTTTGTTTCTTTCTTCATCCCAGTCAATGTTTGTAAAGTATGGATGACTCTGAAATAGCAAAGTATGGGTGATTCTCAATCGTAACAGGGTGACTGAAACAAAGTGTCAGTGATTTCTGAAACAAAGTATGGGTGACTGAAACAAAAGTATGAGTGAGCCGAAACAAAGTATGGATGACTCTGAAACAAAGTATAGGTTATTCTGAAACAAAGTAAGGGTTATTTTAAAACAAAGTGTAAAAGTAACTTGAAACAAAGTATAGGTAAAACAAAGTATGTGTGACTCTGAATCAAAGTATGGGTGACTCTAAAAACAAGTTAAAAATAAGTAAAATAATCGAATTATGATTTTATATGACCATAAAAAAAGCATGGGTGACTGAATTTTCTACTTTTAACCAAAATAAAAAAAGGTGATGAATTAAATCACCGATGAATGTAACAAACCTGAAGTACATCGACACTGTATAAACAATGTTGACCTAAATATTTTGGTTTGTAGATTAATTGGAGTAGTAGACCTGCGAGTTGAAATTTAACTTAGTAGACCAGTAAACGTTCCAAAGGAGTCTTAAAGTTACGTTAGATATAGACTAGGTTGTTCAAAGTTTACATTTAAGTTTATATTTATTCATACATATCGTTCTCTTCATGTGTTAGAAGTTATTAAAGTTTACTTTGTTTATGAAACCAGAAATGGCGGCCATATTGTATCAAGTATAACTGTAGTTGCTGTATCAACATATACCTACAATAGATGGCGGCCATATGTATTGTATCAAGTATAACTGTAGTTGTTTGTATTAATATATATCTACAACAGATGGCGGCCATATATATTGTATCAAGTATAACTGTAGTTGTTTTGTATCAACATATACCTACAATAGATGGCGGCCCATATATATTGTATCAAGTATAACTGTAGTTGTTTGTATTAATATATACCTAATAAAACAGAGATGGCGGCCATATATATTGTATCAAGTATAACTGTAGTTGTTTGTATCAACATATATCATAATAGATGGCGGCCATATATATTGTATCAAGTATAACTGTAGTTGTTTATATTAATATATACCTACAACAGATGGCGGCCATATATATTGTATCATAACTGTAATTGTTTGTATCAATATATACCTACAATAGATGGCGGCCATATATATTGTATCAAGTATAACTGTAGTTGTTTATAGTTAATATATATTCCGTTGATGGCGGCCATATATATTGTATCAAGTATAACTGTAGTTGTTTTGTATTAATATATACCTACAACAGATTGGCGGCCATATATATTGTATCAAGTATAACTGTAGTTGTTTGTATTAATATATACAACAGATGGCGTCATATATATTGTATCAAGTATAACTGTAGTTGTTTGTATCAACATATACCTACAATAGATGGCGGCCATATATATTGTATCAAGTATAACTGTAGTTGTTTATATTAATATATACCTACAACAGATGGCGGCCATATATATTGTATCAAGTATAACTGTAATTGTTTGTATCAATATATACCTACAACAGATGGCGCTTTCATATATATTGTATCAAGTATAACTGTAGTTGTTTGTATTAATATATACCTACAACAGATGGCGGTCATATATTGTATCAAGTATAACTGTAGTTGTTTGTATTAATATATACCTACAACAGATGGCGGCCATATATATTGTATCAAGAATAACTGTAGTTGTTTGTATCAACATATACCTACAATAGATAAGTAATAAGTATATTGTATCAAGTATAACTAAAGTTATTGTGTCAACATATACCTACAATAGATGGGCGGTCATATAGTGTATCAAGTATAACTGTAGTTGTTTGTATCAACATATACCTACATGATGGCGGCCATATATATTGTATCAAGTATAACTGTAGTTGTTTGTATTAATATATACCTACAATAGATGGCGGTCATATATAGTGTATCATATAACCGTAGTTGTTTGTATCAACATATACCTACAATAGATGGCGGCCATATATATTGTATCAAGTATAACTGTAGTTGTTTGTATCAACATATACCTAAGCAAATGTTGGCTTTATATACATTGGCCGCCACGCTGACTTGTTTTTGCGAATGTATCATTGACCTCACGGTTCTCATCTAGTGTTGATTTACCTTTATATCTAAAATTTCTGTTTTCTGCACATAATCTTCGTTTTTGGATCTTTTTTATGAGTAACTTTTGACAGAGACCTAAGGCATCTTTATCAGTAAATAAAATATCAGATATTTTTCTTTAACTTTGTAACACTTTGATAACTGCAGATCAAACAGAAATTAAGCAGTACATAAATAGTTTTAAACATATTAGAAATATTAAAACAATAAAGAAAGCTTTAAAAGCACACACACACACACACACACACACACATACACACACACACACACACACACATACATACATATATATTCTCTTACATCATACAAATAGTGACAGTCACTTTACTTGATCAATTAAATTACTATTATACGCTTATATTTTCAAATTGCATCTTGTCACTTTTATTTTCGATTATGTTATCACACGCTCAATGTATGTGCCTTTAACTGACATATGAACGTTTGGTTTTTATTTTGTTGGAATACATCTACCACAAACTCAACAGACACGTTTTATAATTCCAGAATGGGTTATATTTAATTGCTTGATATCTTTAGTCCGAAGTTGTTGTTTTTAAACAAGTAAATAAATGTTGTGTTCATTTTATTATTGATAGAACAGATGAACAAGTAAATAAATGTTGTGGTCATTTTATTATTGATAGAACACATTTTAAACAAGTAAATAAATGTTGTGGTCATTTTATTATTATTGATAGAACACATTTAAACAAGTAAATAAATGTTGTGGTCATTTTATTATTGATAGAACACATTTAAACAAGTAAATAAATGCTGTGGTCATTTACGTATTGATAGAACACATTTCGTAGAAGTGAAAAAAAATGTAAGTATGCAGTAGATTTAATTCTTCTTAGAATAAATTACTTTAGAAATGGCACGAGTTTTGTAAATATCAGGATAAAGAATATTTGCTTCTTGCCTTGATTTAAAACAGCAATCTCTTAATAACAACTGATTATAATTATATTTCAGCGAGTCATTGAAAATGAATATGCTATACGATCTTAGTCCATTTTAGAAAACGATTTTCATTTAAGGAAACTATACAATGCGCAATAAAACGAATCAATATGTAATTTAAATTTGAAAGAAATTGTCAGTACGGAACAATAATCATATATTAATCGAGCTAACTCAATGTTTCCAGTGTGAAGAACAATAATACAAATTATCACATATAAACTTGTCGTAATGAAACGATAACAATAAGTAAATTACCCTGAGTTAACTTATCAGTAGAAAGGATTACAGCCAGTAATGAAACGATATAATAAAATTCCAACATTCACCATGTCAATGCCGGAAGTTGCAAGGTTTATCCAAGTACATTTCAGGGGCTCTAATCCAAGGTTTACTTCATATCAGTCATTATTTCCCCGTGGGTCCTCTATGAGTCCTAATATGTCCAAATTCATGTACATAATTTCAAATGAGCTGTAAATAGCTGTAGTTTCAAATTTTATCAGGTTCATTTTAGCTTTAATGATGACTGCCATCAAGCATGCTTGCATTTTACAAAATGTATAGAAGTCTAGTGACATTCTTTCATCGTTTAGACATTCTTATCTTTTAGACATCTTTATTGTTTAGACATTCTTTTATTGTGTAGACATTTCCTCTTTTTATTGTTTAGACATCTTTCATCATTTTAAAAAAATCTGACCAGTTGAGCATCTAATTCACTGACTGACATCACGAACATCAAATAATTGACAGAACTAACAGCTGAGAATCAAAATGAATTGACTTGAGCTATCAGCTGCTGAACATCAAATGGAATTGATCGAGCTATCAGCTGAACATCAAATGAATTGACAGAACTAATGAGCTGAGAATCAAATGAATTGACTGAGCTATCAGCTGAACATCAAATGAATTGACTGAGCTATCAGCTGAACATCAAATGAATTGACAGAACTAACAGCTGAGAATCAAATGAATTGACTGAGCTATCAGCTGAACATCAAATGAATTGACAGAACTAACAGCTGAGAATCAAATGAATTGACTGAGCTATCAGCTGAACATCAAATGAATTGACTGAGCTATCAGCTGAACATCAAATGAATTGACTGAGCTATCAGCTGAACATCAAATGAATTGACTGAGCTATCAGCTGAACATCAAATGAATTGACTGAGCTATCAGCTGAACATCAAATGAATTGACTGAGCTTTATCAGCTGAGAATCAAATGAATTGACAGAACTCAACAGCTGAGAATCAAATGACTGACAGAAAGTCAGTACGATATCTCATTTATTTAACAAAACCATTCATGTGGATATCTACTTTTTTAACCAATTATTAAATTTGCGATTTAAAAAAAATGTCCTTAAATTGTTTTCTAATATTTTAAAATATCAGTAAAAGATTATTATTTACTATTTAATATTTAGTAAATACTACTAACATTTTACAGTCAGTGAAAATGTATTCTATTAATATGATAATTTGGAAATTAATTTATGAATACTGCGCTATAAATATAACAAGGTCGACTATTATTAAAACCCTAAAAGACAATTAAATGTCTCTTATACCTTTCCTAACCTTGGGTACGCGTACCGCCGGCTTAGAACCACGAATATAGATAGAGACTGGCCTGACTCCACCTTTCTAGGAGGTTAGGGTTCTATGTTGATGTAACACAAATCACTAATTTTAAGAGGTTAGGGGGTTCTATGTTGTAACACAAAACACTAATTTTAAGAGGCTAGGGTTCTATGTTGATGTAACACAAAACACTACCCTTCACCTCTCCTGCATTACTCGCACAAATTAATAAAAAATTACATTATAAAAAATATTTTATAAAAAAACACGAAAAGAATTTATTAGTATAAAAATAATTTCTGAATAAATTGCTAAGATGGTAATAGTAATAGATCTTATAAGAGCTTCTGATTTTTATAAAAACGAAAAACGTTGGGCACATGTTTTATATTATGTGAATGTTTGTATTACAGTATTAGAATCATCAAATGTTAACACAATTAAAGTAAAATTAATTCTAGTGTTGTATAACCTAAACTCCATGATTTAGAATGTAATACTTGTAAAGTCAATTGAATCAATATATTAATATAGTGAAATTATTTTAAACAGGTTTTCATTTATATAAATTAGAGTATCAGAAGTCCTTTATAAAGTCAGTTACTATTACCATCTTACCAATTTGTTCAGAATTTATTTTGCTATTAGTACGCAAGAAAACGTTGTTTTTTTATAAAATAGTTTGTTATAATGTAAATTTTATTTTCATTTTTAGTTAAAATATTTTTTTTTCAATTAATACAAAGAGTTAAAAATTTGGTGTAAGACAGACCCGATTACATCAAATCATATTGAAATAGTAAAGACTATTGCATTGTCATCGGGTTCTGAGCTATATTGAAAGTATCAGAGCTATAGCTTTTCGGAATCTTGACTCTCAGACCTCTCACTTGACCTCGCCACGTAAACATACACAACTGTGCGCGTAACCTACACAACCGCACATTGTAAAATCAAAGAAAGTAGTGAAAACGTATTCGAGTATCATGTTTATAAACAGAGAATATAAATTTTGAATTATTTCACTTTAAAATAATTTTTCAACACATTTGTTTTTATTGCGATGCGTTCGCTTTTAAAATCAATTTTGGTCGTTAATTTTTTTGTTCTGGAAGTGGTCTGATCACAAGAACGTATCGGAGAGCTCAACGTTACACATTCTTTCTTCACTACTCAGCCACAATAATTTTATTTTCGAAAAATACTTAAGAAATCATATCAAATCATAATGAAATAGTAAGAATTATTGCATTGTCATCGGGTTCTGAGCTATATTGAAAGTATCAGAGTCATAGTTTTTCGGAAAGTGGTCTAAAACTGGTGCCTAATTCCGTTACTGTGTACTATATTTAGCATCAGTAATTTCCCCTTGATTTAGACCAGGCTGTGACTCATCGCCATACATATTTAATTTATTTATTAAGAAACTCATCAAATCATAATAAAATAGTAAAAATATTGCATTGTCATCGTTCTGAGTATTTTTTTGAAAGTATCAGAGCTATAGCTTATCGGAAAGTGGTCTAAAATTCGGATTGGTGAAATTCGCGGACAAACAGTAGACAAGAAGTGAAGTTAAGAAAAACGTTGTAAAACAGGTAAAATGTCCATCCCCACCCATCCCCACCCAACTCGCTGGCTGCATTTTGTTTGACATTAAAAAAGTAATGGCAATTTTTTTATTTGAAGAACGGAAATAAGACGATAAAATAGACTGTCATATCGCAATTGTATTCACATCTTTATGGTTTTAAAATGTCATAGAATTTAATGAAATCCAACATTATAATACTTAACATCATCATCCTCACAAACATTAAAAGAATATAAAAAAAGAAAGGAAAACTGTTAAGAAATATGATTTTACTAAATGAAACAAAAACAATAATATTAAAGCAAACAAAAACATCCAAGAGAAATACTGAAACAAATAATGATGTCTTTTAAAGGTGTGGGCGCCTACATCGAATTTTAGATTCTTTAATTTATTAGAAATTAGACAAATAAACATGTACTTAAAACAACAATACTGAACTACTCTTTTAACCCAATATTTAGGTTAGCCATCTTCTGGATTGAGTCACGTACAAACACTCTTCTTTTGGACAGACAAATTACGCAACCGCCTATGTAGCCACATAACCAATCAGACAATCGCCTATGTAGCCACATAACCAATTAGACAACCGCCCATATGTAGCCACATAACCAATTAGACAATACCGCCTATGTAGCCACATAACCACTAGACAACCGCCAGCCACATAACCAATTAGACAACCGGCCTATGTAGCCACATAACCAATTAGACAACCGCCTATGTAGCCACATAACCAATTAGACAACCGCTCATGTAGCCACATAACCAATTAGACAACCGCCTATGTAGCCACATAACCAATTAGACAACCGCCTATGTAGCCACATAACCAATTAGACAACCGCCTATGTAGCCACATAACCAATTAGACAACCGCCTATGTAATACACATAACCAATTAGACAACCGCCTATGTTGCCACCTAACAATAGATTTGATACTTATCGATGACCCTTTTACCGGGGGGGAAGTCAGTTGTCTACAGCTCTTGTCAATGACATCAATTCCTGTACCAGACCAAATCTAATACTAAATGTTTTTTGCTGTGGACCCCACAAGTAAGTGCTACTTCCTCCTCTCCATATTAATTTGGCCTTTATTAGCAGTTTGTGACTGCATTGATCATGGAGGTGAGACTTATCAACAAATTCGCATCATGTTTCTGAAAACTTACTGAGGCCAAATTCAGGAGGAATTTTCTTTGGTTCACAAGTGCGAAAAATGTTAGCCTCAGAAACATTGGAAAACCATGAGTGGGCTAGAAATGCAAGCATGGAAGTCTTTTAGAGCTGTGCTACGGATTCTAGGGAAATAATAAAGAAGCAAATTACAAAGAACTTGTGTCTAACATGATAAAAGCCTATCAGAAAATGGGATGTCGTATGTCCCTCAAAATGCATTATCTTCATTCACACATAGACTTTTTCACGGGAATTAGGGAAGCAAGCGAAGAGCATGTGAACGCTTCCAATGACATATGAGGTAGTACTGAGGGCACTGGGACAGTGCTATGATGGGTGATTATATCTGGTCAATAGTCCGACGTGATGGTACTTGGACACAACCGTTAATGTCCTTCTTCGCAGCATTTTTAGAGATCCAAGTTTAAACTTACTTAGTTTTATCTATGACATTTGTAATGTATCATGATCATGATATGCAAATATATCATTACTAACAATTTGCATACACCAACTGCTTTGTGTTAAAATGTTTCGAATAAAAGTATTTGCAGCTAGCTATATAACTATATCGCCATTATAAAAGCTTAAATCATGAGATTGTTGATATCTTGGGAATGGTCAATGATAGAGAAAAATTCGATTACAGATTTGAAATCAGCATATAAAAATCTATTAGAATTTTTAAAAAATTCAGAGGAACAAAAATTTCTTTAAATTTGTAACCCAGTGAAGATTGTGAAAATGCATGGTTCTTGCATAGTGTTCTGTGCAAATGAGTTTGTAAAAGCTGTAACTAGTAGTGTTCGTCTAATAGTAGGTACACTCCGAAGGCGTACATTATTCTATAACAATATATTGATTAAATAAAAACGTGATGGCCTATATAGATTAGGACTACAATACCAAGAAATGTAGTTTGAAACACAAAGTCAATATTAATGGTTCAGTACTCTTTTCCCACCATAAATGATAAGTGGATTGGGGTGGGCGGACACTTAACAATAGAGAAAAACTAAATAGATAAAAAAACTGGGATTTTCAGCTGAGAGATCCCATTTCAAAAGTTAGCGTCCGAAAACCCAAGATTTTGTGGGAAACCCAAGGAGTGGTAACAATGTGTCAGAGAATATGGCAGACTCATATTTTCCATTACAGCAGAGTCTATCCCTTTGCCCTTTCTCTGATGCTGTATGGTTGATTGATCAGTCGCTTATTGTATAGAGGGTGCCCTAGAGAGAGGCCTAATCCGTAGAGGGGAGTGCTCTAGAGAGAGGCCTAACTTGTAGAGGAGGCCCTAGAGAGAGGCCTAGCTTGTAGATGAGACCCTAGAGAGAGGCTTAACGTGTAGAGGAGGGCCCTAGAGAGAGGCCTAATCCTAGAGGAGGGCTCGAGAGAGGCCTAGCTTGTAGAGGAGGCCCTAGAGAGAGGCTAACTGTAGAGGAGGCCCTAGAGAGAGGCTAACTTGTAGAGGCCCTAGAGAGAGGCCTAACTTGTAGAGGAGGCTCTCCTAGAGAGAGTCTAGCTTGTAGAGGAGGCCCTAGAGAGAGGCTAACTTGTAAAGGAGGCCCTAGAGAGGCTAACTTGTAGAGGTTCTAGAGAGAGGCCTAACTTGTAGAGGAGGCTTCAGGGAGAGAGGCCTAGCTGTAGAGGAGGCCCTAGAGAGGGCTAACTTGTAGAGGAGGCCCTAGAGAGAGGCCTAACGTGTAGAGGCCCTAGAGAGAGAGGCCTAACTTGTAGATGAGGCCCTAGAGAGAGGCCTAACGTGTAGATGCCCTAGAGATAGGCCAAACCTGTAGAGGAGGCCCTAGAGAGCCATAACTTTTAGAGGAGGCCCTGGAGAAGCCTAACGTATAGAGAACCCAGGCCTAACTTGAAGAGGAGGCCCTAGAGAGAGGCCTAACGTGTAGAGAGGCCCTAGGCACCGTCAAGTTTGACTTTGAATAAAAGTTAGAGTTTAACACCATAGCTCTTTTTTTTACAAAGTATACAATTTATTATAAAATGAATTTTTTACTACATTGGCAAGTCGGTATCTGGATTACAACACACATGACATGTGCTCTTTTATGACACACACAAAGTCGGTATCTGGACTTGCAAATGTAGTCAAAAATATTCATTTATATATAATCCATTATATTTATAATCCATTTGGGAGGGGGCTATACATTCTTCTGCACACGGGTCCCTAATAAACCTAAATATGGCTCTGACTAAATATGCTTCTGACTATAATATAAAAATGTGAAAAAAAAAAATTATATGTAGCTGTCGGATGTAAAATAAATGAAATATTTAAATTCAAATCATTAACACACTTCTCACTATAATGAGTTTTAAAATAGCTAAAAGGGTATGTCCATGTAGACATTACATTTTTTCATACCATTTAGTCTAAATAGTTATATATTATAATCATAAAAAAAAAATTATAATATATATAATCACTTAAATCTTATACTCGGTAAAAATTCCTTCATTTTATTGCCATAGAATGCTACATTAATTTTATAGTAGTAGATTATGGAAAACTTTTCAGTCAATTAATATTTCCTACTTTTATAGTCATAAATACTCCTACTTTTATTGTCAGTAAATACTTCCTACTTTTATAGTCATTAAATACTTCCTAATTTATAATAAAAATATTTCTCACTTTATAGTCAGTAAATACTTACTTTATAGTCAGTAAATACTCACTTTATAGTCAGTAAATACTTCCACTTTTTATAGTCAGTACTCCTACTTATAGTCAGTAAATATTTCTTACTTTTATAGCTACTCAGTAAATACTTCCTACTTTTATAGTCAGTAAATACTTCCTAATTTTATAGCCTTTAGGTAAATACTTCCTACATTTTATAGTCAGTAAATACTTCCTACCTTTTATAGTCAGTAAATACTTCCTACTTTTATAGTCAGTAAATACTTCCTACTTTTATAGTCAGTAAATACTTCCTACCTTTATAGTCAGTAAATACTTCCTACCTGTTATAGTCAGTAAATACTTCCTACTTTTATAGTCAGTAAATACTTCCTACTTTTATAGTTAGTAAATACTTCCTACTTTTATATAATAAAATACTTCCTACCTTTTATAGTCAGTAAACAACATAGTAGACATCACGGTGAACAATTTTCATTCGGTGCAGAAAAAACAAAGCACTCGATATTTTAAATATATCCTGTGTATCAAAATGTAATGCAATATTAGAGACACTTCACAGTGTTACAATATTAGAGATACTTCACAATGTGTTACAATATTAAAGACACTTCACAATGTGTTACAATATTAGAGACACTTCACAATGTGTTACAATATTAGAGACACTTCACAATGTGTTACAATATTAGAGACACTTCAAAGTGTGTTACAATATAGAGACACTTCACAATGTGTAACAATATTAGAGACACTTTAAGATGTGCAACAATATTAGAGACCCCTTCACAATGTGTCACGTTACAAGGTACTATAAGGTTTCCATTTATTAAAAGTATTACAATGTTACAAGAATAAATTAGCCTCCTGACAATATATTTTTGACTCCTTGATACATGGATGTAGAGGATGTTACTGTGTTGCAGAAGTTGGTGGATGGGTTTTTGTTGCAGTAGTTGGTGGATGTAGAAGATGTTACTGCAAGTTGCATTAGTTGGTACGGTAGATGCTGCTTCGCTTATAGCTGGTGGATGATGTTACTGTGTTGCAATAGTTGGTGCATGTAGAAGATGTTGCAGAAGTTGGTGAATGTAGAAGGAGTTACTTGACTGCAATAGTTTGTGAATGTAGAAGAAGGTACTTTGTTGCAGTAGTTGGTGAATGTAGAAGGAGTTACTTGACTGCAATAGTTGGTGAATGTAGAAGGAGTTACTTAACTGCAATAGTTGGTGAATGTAGAAGATGTTACTTTAACTGCAGTAGTTGGTGAATGTAGAAGATGTACTTAACTAAAATAGTTTGTGAATGTAGAAGATGGTACTTTGTTGCAGTAGTTGGTGAATAGAAGGAGTTACTTGACTGCAATAGTTGGTGAATGTAGAAGATGGTACTTTTTGCAGTTGGTGAATGTAGAAGGAGTTACTTTGTTGCAGTAGTTGGTGGATGTAGAAGATGGTACTTTTTTGCAGTAGTTGGTGAATGTAGAAGGAGTTACTTTGTTGCAGTAGTTGGTGGATGTAGAAGGAGTTACTTTGTTGCAGTAGTTGGTGAATGTAAGTTACTTACAGTAGCGAGAATGTAGAAGATGATTCTTTGTTGCAGTAGTTGGTGGATGAAGAAGATGGTACTTGTTGCAGTAGTTATGAATGTAGAAGATGGTTCTTTGTTGCAGTAGTTGGTGGATGAAGAAGATGGTACTTATTTGCAGTAGTTGGTGAATGAAGATGGTACTTGTTGCAGTAGTTGTTGAATGGAAGGAGTTACTTAACTGCAATAGTTGGTGAATGTAGAAGATGTTACTTAACTGCAGTAGTTGGTGAATGTAGAAGATGTACTTAACTGCAATAGTTTGTGAATGTAGAAGATGGTACTTTGCAATAGTTGGTGAATATAGAAGGAGTTACTTAACTGCAATAGTTATGAATGGTAGCGATTGTTGCTTTTAACTGCAATTGTTGATGAATGTAGAAGATGGTACTTTGTTGCAGTAGTTGGTAGATGTAGAAGCAGTTACTTGTTGTAATATATTTTTTAGGTAGAACCTACAATAGTTCTAAAATCGCACCAATACAACGTTGCTTTACAGCTTCTCAGTAGCATGAAATGTACTTAATTTACCGACAAACATTGTTGTTCAGTACATTAAATCATTGAGTTTAAAATATGTCACCTTTTGTACAATATAATGTATTCAATACATTTCGCCCTCTTCGGTACAATATAATGTATACAATTGGAACAAAATACAGTGTGCTTAATACCTGCTATCTTAGGTGGCATCAGGTGCTTAGGTTCTATTAAATCTTCCAATGTTCCACCTTCTCCATAACAAAATACATATTTGTAACAACTCGAAAGTGTGAATGAAAACTGATAAGATATCTTGAATTTTTAGAAAAAAAAATCTTGTCAGAGCTTAACATTAAAAAACTTACAGACTTTTATCACAAACATTATAATACTTAACATCATTCTCACAAACATTAAAAAGAATATAAAAAGAAAGGAAAACTGCTAAGAAATATGATTTTACTAAATGAAACAAAACAATAATATTAAAGCAGAAAAAACATCCAAGAGAAATACTTCGAAACAAATAATGATGTCTTTTAAAGGTGTGTTTCACATCGAATTTTAGATTCATTAATTTATTAGAAATTAGACAAATAAACGTACTTAAAACAACAATACTGAACTATTACTCTTTAACCCTATTGCGTTATTTAGAAAGTGACTAGGTTGGGCGGTACTAACCAAGTAGCGTCATATAAATAAAACTTCCACAATAGTAATAATTTTTATGAATTTTGATCCCCATGTAATAATTGTATGAGCCAATATAAAATTTTATGATCCCATGTATTAATGGTATGATCCCATATAATATTTGTCTGAGCTCATATATTCTGTGGTATTATCTAAGAAACTGTCTTGTTCATTATTTTTGGAGAGCCAATGAAAATAATTAATGAAAGTGTATTATATAGTTCATTTTACTTTTAAGATATTCAAGTGTTAATTGTTCTTGCACGCTATTGTCTAATATGTTGTCTGTACACCTACAGAATTCATATCTATTAGAATTATATTTCAAGCTATTACACTATTATTTGCCTTTCTTCAATAATTTATATTGCCGTCAATTTTTTTGTCAAATTGGCTTTTTTATAAAGTTGTCTTCATTGTTCAGTCTCCATTGCTTCTATATATACTTATTTGATTTCAAGATAAAAACATAAAGCACTCAACATGTATTTAATTTCGGGACGTTTTGAAGAAGTTTTCCTTGTATTTGTCTTTTGAAGTCCCTGTATGGATGAGATCTTTATATCTTAGAGACTATAACTCACTAATGATTGTTTTGTAGCTCAGCTCTCACACCTCACCTTTTGTAGTGGCCGTGGTGGTTCCAGGGGGAAATTTCATCATTACCTGAACAATTTCAATGGTTCTCACAGGAGAAATCCAACAAGACCCTCAAGTCGACAGTCAAGCGCCGTATGGTAAACACCCTCGCTTTTTTCTTAAGAAAGTTTTTTGAAAAGAAAAACCAAGACACTCAGGATTTGTACGACCGACCACCCGTCCCCTCAAGTCCCCCAAGTCCCTCAACCGATTGGTTGGTTTTCCGTGTTTCGCTCTATCCATTGCCCCCATAATATCCAATTAAAAATTTAATCCTTTTAAAAGCCATTAAATGATTACCTTATTATATATCACGCTCAATTGGTTCAAAAGACAGACAACAAGCAGACAACAGGCACACAACAGACAGACAACAGACAGATAATATAAGACAATAGGGCAGACAACGGGCAGACTACAAGCATTACTACCTTCTTTCAGTGATATGAAAAAATCTTTCAAATAATCATCTACCTTTAAACCAACTGTTCTGACTGTCACTTCATAATATCAGTTGGCTTAAATATCAATATACGATGATTGGATTATGTAACAGTAGTCGCTACCATAAGTGTAGTGTCAAATTTGGAAATTGCAACCTAACACGAACCACACCCATCAGATTCAGTCAAAACCTTAACGAGTTAAAAAAAGAATGACGTCATTTATTTCTGTAAATGTGACGTCTGGTACCATGTATAAAAACATCATTGTTTGTTACACTATAGTAAACAAACCATTGAGAGACTTTAGAATGAATAATTTAATGAGACTTACTGCAAATAAACACTAAATTTTGAAAACTGCCAGCTCTCGAATGACCATAATTTTAATCTGTCGAAAGTTTGGTATACAAACTTGACTGCAAATATATTTCTCCAGTAGGTTTGAATATGCCTAAATACAACTCCAGTGGCACCGCTACCAAGGATCTCTTTAGCAAAGTCCTGAGCTTCATAGTGGTTTGTGTCTACACCTTCAGGAGTCAGAGACATAGGTTGCCTCCGACAGAACCTCTGTGATCTAATGACGGGAAATATGGAGACATGGGGAAATATAGAGACACTGGGAAATATAGAGACACAGATGCTAAATCGTGATAAACATCCGTAAATGGATATGCGGCTGAATAGCTGTTGATTGTGAACGCTCACATTCAAAAGGTACAGGATTTCATCCCTGGTAAAGCCAAAAATATTCGCCCCAGGAGGTGAGATTGGTGCCACCCACAGAATGGACTATGAAAGCATACACCCACAGAATGGACTATGAAAGCATATGTTCTCCCAAACGACCATATCAGCTTAGTGGGGTTAAAATAAAAGGAAATAACATCGACTCTAATTTGTTGTAGGAATATTAGGCCAAGAACATCTGCACATGAGGGGCCTATGTGGACATAAACAGCACAGAATAGATCTAAGTAGTCAATTATAAAATAGTCATAATGGATCTTAAGTAGTCAGTTATAAACAGCACAGAATAGATTCATACTTCATTATACTCTACTACATTAGCCTTTTCCAATTTTAGTTCGTATCCCGTATTTTTATTTTTATTTCAATTTACTCAACATAGTGTCGCGTGATTTTCAAAGAAACTGAAAACAACATCTTACCTCCATTTGTAGTTTAATGTTTAATGCATTTCTCACTCTTCCATCTTTGACATCCATTTCACTCATCAGACCATAAACACTAGTCCGTCACTTCTGATCATGTCCTGAGACTTAACACCAAAACATTTTGAAACAAGACATATTGATGTACACTGTAGGGGGAGATTGAAACAAGACATATTGATGTACACTGTAGGGGGAGTACTGAAACAAGACATTGATGTACACTGTAGGGGAGATTGAAACAAGACATATTGATGTACACTTTAGGGAGATTGAAACAAGACATATTGATGTACACTGTAGGGGGAGATTGAAACAAGACATATTGATATACACACTGTAGGGGGAGATTGAAACAAGACATATTGATGTACACTGTAGGGGAAGATTGAAACAAGACATATTGATGTACACTGTAGGGGGAGATTGAAACAAGACATATTGATGTACACTGTCGGGGGAGATTGAAACAAGACATATTGATGTACACTGTCGGGGGAGATTGAAACAAGACATATTGATGTACACTGTCGGGGGAGGATTGAAACAAGACATATTGATGTACACTGGTGGGGGAGATTGAAACAAGACATATTGATGTACACTGTAGGGGGAGATTTAAACGAGACATATTGATGTACACTGTAGGGGGAGATTGAAACAAGACATATTGATGTACACTGTAGGGAGAGATTGAAACAAGACATATTGATGTACACTGTAGGGGGAGATTGAAACAAGACATATTGATGTACACTGTAGTGGGGAGATTTAAACAAGACATATTTGATGTACACTGTAGGGGGAGATTGAAACAAGACATATTGATGTACACTGTCGGGGGAGATTGAAACAAGACATACTGATGTACACTGTCGGGGGAGATTGAAACAAGACATATTGATGTACACTGTCGGGGGAGATTGAAACAAGACATATTGATGTACACTGTCGGGGGAGATTGAAACAAGACATATTGATGTACACTGTCGGGGGAGATTGAAACAAGACATATTGATGTACACTGTCGGGGGAGATTGAAAACAAGACATATTGATGTACATCATTGGGGGAGATTGAAATGCACAAGACATATTGATGTACACTGTCGGGGAGATTGAAACAAGACATATTGATGTACACACTGTAGGGGGAGATTGAAACAAGACATATTGATGTACACTGGGGGAGATTGGAACAAGTATATTGATGTACACTGTCGGGGGAGATTGAAACAAGACATATTGATGTACACCGTCGGGGGAGATTGAAACAAGACATACTGATGTACACTGTCGGGGGAGATTGAAACAAGACATATTGATGTACACTGTCGGGGGAGATTGAAACAAGACATATTGATGTACACTGTCGGGGGAGATTGAAACAAGACATATTGATGTACACTGTCGGGGGAGATTGAAACAAGACATATTGATGTACACTGTCGGGGGAGATTGAAACAAGACATATTGATGTACACTGTCAGGAGATTGAAACAAGACATATTGATGTACACTGTCGGGGGAGATTGGAACAAGACATATTGATGTACACTGTAGGGAGATTAAACAAGACATATTGATGTACGCACTGTAGGGGGAGATTGAAACAAGACATATTGATGTACACTGTCGGGGGAGATTGAAACAAGACATATTGGATGTACACTGATGTAATATCCCGGTCTAATTTAACTCGAAGACTTTTTTTTGAAATACAATATTTTGATAGGCACGAGCAAAGCAAATGGTATAAAGAGTCAAACTTTAGGCCGATTGATGTCAGACAAACGTCAGTTGATGAAGAAAAATGTTCGAGAATACATTTATATTACTAAGTCTCTAACAAAATACACAAATCGACAAGTATTTTTCATCAAAGAAATGTGTCGCTAATTTGAATATATTTTTTTTATTTCTAGCACCACAAGCTTGGTGATAAATCTTTGAAATGTCAGATATTTGAAATCTTTGAAATGTCAGATATTTTGAAATCTTTGAAATGTCAGATATTTGGAAATTTTTGAAATGTCTGATACTTTGTATATTGTATTAATTTTTCTAAGGCAAAT
Source organism: Bulinus truncatus (assembly GCA_021962125.1). Taxonomy (NCBI): domain Eukaryota; kingdom Metazoa; phylum Mollusca; class Gastropoda; family Planorbidae; genus Bulinus; species Bulinus truncatus. Next base: position 2,038,018 of record JAGDYQ010000072.1, on the reverse strand, counting down.
GTAAGAAAAAAAAACTATTATTTTAAGTCAGCGTTTCCAAACACTTTTCAACGCATAGTTTGCGGGTGTGTATAGCCGATAAGATAGAATGGCTTGGCAAAGATTTCTTCTGAAAACCACGGACAGAGGGGAAGGGTGTCGTATGCATACCTTTTTGCCAGAAAATGTCAGAGAGTGCTAGAGTGATGTAATGGAAAAGGTGTTGTGCCGACCACATCCTCACCAATATATCTGTGAATACCATGGTCTCGGATTTCGAATCCACTTTGACTATGGCACCACCACTTTTTTGTTAAGTTTTGCCAGTGCAATCATCCCACCTGAGACTGACGGTAAATATATCCCAGATCAGGTAATGCCAAAATACCTCTAAATGAATAGTTTTAAATTTATTTTGCTTGAAAGCCAGAATTCTCATTTTTTTAATAAAAAGCAATTGACAAAAAGGTAGTCATAGTTTGAAATATAATTTTAAAATATTTGATATTTTTACTTTTAATGTTTTGGGTTTAAATAGAATAAATTAGGGCTGCTGATTTAACTGCAATTAATGCGTGATCAATGCGTTAAAATATGTCATTAAATGTTTCAACGCAAACACCTAAATGCGTTAATTTTTACCCATATGCTGTTATTTCATAATTGCGGAAAAAAATCAAGAAAAAAAATCAGTAAATAACTCAATTCTATAAACAGAAATAGATCAGACACGATTAAAAAAGGAAGAAAAAATATTTAAACTCGGGAACCGCCTACGTTTACTTAAAATAACAGCAGCTATATGACCTTGAAACGATAGGGATTGCCATTTCTTAATTCTAATTTATGGTCTTCAATGATACAGTTAGTGAACATCTGCAGACGCCCCACCAGTTCGATTGACATGTGCCGTATGTTTGAGACGATGGAACTTCGTGTCAATTATTTTGCATATTGTTGGTTGGATAAGCCATGGATATCTAGATATAACACCAGGATGCACAACCAAACAAAATTTCATTCTAGCTGTGTACGGTTTAGGCTGACGCAAGGGTTAAACAAAGTTGCACTATTATATATACCATATACATGCTTGCTTGTTTTCGTTCGTCCATTGTTTATTCCGGTTGTTATTTTGCGTTATCGATTTGTGTTATTATTGTTGTTTTTCTAAAATTCTAGGTAAAATTTACGTAAAATAATTGTTTTAGTTTATAAATCTAATTTTAATATACTAAATAACTAAGAAAATGGTCAATAAGTGTTCTGCATACGGATGCAAAAGTGGATATGACAGTGTTGAAAAGGAAAGTAAAGGAGCTTTTTCATTCGTATCCATTAACAATGGAATTATGTGAAAATGATTAATCCTCGCCAAAAATTTTCAGCCTGTGAAATATTCACCCAAAATGTGTTCGCTCCATTTCTGCCAAGTAATTTTGTTAGTGATGTAAAAGATACAAACATGTCTCGATCAAAGAAAAGATGTGAACCCAATAAACCTGTTAGACCAAAAATGAAATTGAAAGATGAAGCAGTGCCAGCCAAGTATTTTTCAGAATGCACCATCATACTTATCAACCTGAAGCACCGTAGAACAACAATGAATTCAAATCAAATGATGGAGTTGGAAAACGTTTAATGAAAATGATGTCATAAAACAAGTTATCTTTATTGGATCTAAAAGAAAATTAAGTAAAGAGAAAATACTCTCTGATATCAACTCCATATTCAAAATGAACATTTATATATTTATTTGTTGAATTTCAGAATAACATTTTGTTTATTAAATCATCAATTTCAATTTGAAAATTTTTCGACATATCACTACATTACAAAGGAAAACAATTATCTAAATCATTTTCAAACGATATTTGTTCTGCCACTTTGGAAACAATGAGTCAGTTGTTGAATTTGCTTGCTCGTTTAAAATGTTTTGATGAAAGTCCCCATTTCATGAAACCTTTGATGAGATCAAGCAAGCAAAATCAAATTTGAAAAAAATGATGACTTTTATGAAGATTCAAATCCTGTTTTTCATCAAATACAATTTCTTGTCGATCAGTTGAAATTGGTTGGGAGAGAACAAAATATGAGAATACACATTGTCACACTCGTGAGTTACTTTGTATGAAAAGTAAGCCCTCCCTTTATTTCCTTATCCCCCCCAGGTTGCGTCATCGACTGTGGGAGATAACAAATAGGGCAGTCAACGGTGCTGGACCGATAGTGTCTTCCCAGATGTTCACACTGTGGTCAACACCGTCTAGCGCCAGGGAAATTAACCCATTGCACACCAACTGACGTCAATAGGGAAAGATCAAAGTAGTCAGGATAGAGAATTGGTAACTTATCAGATTCAAGCGGAGAGAGGTGGGCACTCCGTCCTTATCGCCCCCACGCTTGAAGGTCACTGACCACAAGTGATGGGTGTAAGTGTGGCAGGTCGCTAGCCATTGTCCATGGATCGGAAGTCTGCGCACGCATGAAGCGCGAGATTGAAGCGATGAGCCTTGCTTGTACTTGAGTCGCGCAGAGTCAGGGATTCAGAGAGAGAGAGAGAGGGGGAGAGTTGAGTTTGGACTGAGCCAAAGGTTGATTTGAGCATGGGCTGGTAAACAGGCTGTGCTTTGTCGGACGAGGAGGATTTACAATGAGGCAACGGACTCAGCCCTCGAAATATCTAAGAAGTTGTGCTCTGGCTGGCATGCGGGGCCTCATATTGATTAGGTGGAATTCAGCAGATCATGTGCATGTAGACGCTTGACAGAAGCCCCTTTAAGGCAGGGATGTCATTATATATGATGGATACCATGACTCACTTGTCAGACAGCCTAGCCTTGAGTTCTTTAGAACTACCAGTCACGGTTAGGGGACCATTCGGTCTTTTACATGTAGAACCTGATAGAGTTAGACATTAACCTTAATGTTTCAAGTTTTGTTCAAGTGAATGAACCTGATAGAGTTAGACATTAACCTTAATGTTCTCCAAGTTTTGTTCAAGTGAATGAACCTGATAGAGTTAGACATTAACCTTAATGTTTCAAGTTTTGTTCAAGTGAATGAACCTGATAGAGTTAGACATTAACCTTAATGTTTCAAGTTTTGCCCAAGTGAATGAACCTTGATAGAGTTGTGGGACATTAACCTTAATGCTTCAAGTTTTGTTCAAGTGAATGAACCTGATAGAGTTAGACATTAACCTTAATGCTTCAAGTTTTTTCAAGTGAATGAACCTGATAGAGTTAGACATTAACCTTAATGTTTCAAGTTTTGTTCAAGTGAATGAACCTGATAGAGTTAGACATTAACCTTAATGCTTCAAGTTTTTGTTCAAGTGAATGAACCTGATAGAGTTAGACATTAACCTTAATGCTTCAAGTTTTGTTCAAGTGAATGAACCTGATAGAGTTAGACATTAACCTTAATGCTTCAAGTTTTTTCAAGTGAATGAACCTGATAGAGTTTTACAATTAAATAGTTTTAGTCGTGAATTTATGATTTTTTAAATAGTCTAATTAAGCCGGGATTTTAAGTAAGATAAAATTATCTTAACTTGCTTAAAATGCCGGCTTAGCCAACTTTAAAATAATATTTTTAGTTTAATTTCTTACCGAATTAAAAAAAAAAAAAATTTCAAGCCAATTACACCGCTAGAAAGAATGAAAAAAGAAAATGGCTTACACAGACACCAACCGAACGAACGTCCTGTCCCATCTTGAAAAACACACATGATTACTGATTTCGATGATTTTATTTAAAAATACATTTTGTTTGCTTTTTTTTTTTTGTAATTTCAATAACTTCAGAGCTCAGAATCAGCAATTTTAAATATTTTTACTAATTCCCGCGACACAATTTCCAGTAGAAATCTCCTCACGACACACAGATTGAGAAACACTGTATTACATGGATAAAAATGATTCGAATCACAGGAACATAGGCATTATCATAATGTAGTACTCAAACAGAATATTATCACAATGTAGTACTCAAAACAGAATATTATCATAATGTAGTACACAAACAGAATATTATCATAATGTATTACACACAAACAGAATATTATCACAATGTATTACACAAACAGAATATTATCATACTGTAGTACACAAGCAGAATATTATCATAATGTATTACACAAATAGAATATTATCATAATGCAGTACACAAACAGAATATTATCATAATGTAGCGTACACAAATAGAATAGTATCATAATGTAGTACACAAATAGAATCTATATATACATAATATTCATTTCCACTCACGTTGTAAACGATGGAAAACAAGAATTCAAAATGGCTACTTGCCCGTGTCTCGGATTCGATATTTTCTTTTGAAAAATCTACAGTTTTCAATCGTTTCTGTGATTTTGATTATGAAATGTAAAATTCCAAAATATTAAAAAGTAATAATTAACATATAACAATTATTATAGTTTTTATTACAATAGATAGCATTTGAACATCGTCAAACGTAAACAATAGTAATAATCGAAAATCTCCGACGATAATACTAGCGAGCGAGCGCGTTTTCGTGGTCTAAATTTCGTAAATAAAGTTCTTTTTGAAAGTTTGTATTATAAAAAATAAATTATGCACATTTCTATACAAATTAAGATCTCAGCTTATTATATTTGGTATTTCTTCTGAATAAATATAATTTTGATTCATTTTTCATTACAAAATAAGATTATAGCCTAAAACTAGTAATGGAAGTGAAAAAATAATCGAGCAATTTTTTTTTTTTTTTTTAAATATTTCATTAAAATTAACTTTTCGATCGTTTGACGTGTTGGCTGAATGGTGTTGTTCTTTTTGTATGCCGACTATCCAGGTTCGATTCCTTCCAGTACATTATTTTCTATTGTTTTTTATTTCAGAATGTATCCTTTTAGTTGTTTTAATGAAAAGTAACTAATTAGACCTTTGACATTTTTAAATTTGAAATAATTTACTTTAGATGTTTTGTTACGATCGAACCCCCCCCCCCCCCCCACCACAGTGCCCCATATTATGTTCCCCCCCCCCATCGCCCCTGTGGTCAGCGTGGCACAGTTTAAAGTGGACGAAATCAAAGCCCTATTGTCAGGCTGATGTCCGTAACGCCCCCGCCCCCCGGCTCTTTCCCCTCCCGAAGCACCACTGGACTCTGGTCAAACCTCCGAGTCAGCTTTCTGATGTGCGTAACGCATCGCCCCCCGACTCCACCCTAGATCAAAGCCCTACTGTCCAAAATCCCCCCCCTGGCTATTCCCCCACCCACCAGATCGGGGACCAGAAGTTGTGTTAGTTTTAAGTCAGTGTTTTGTATCAGTTTTAGATTGGAGTTTGGACAGAGATGGGTTTTTAGTTAGTTAGTGTTGATTAGAGTTTGTATGAGATAGTCGTGCAGTCACGAGTAGCTTAAATAAAGTTCATTTAGTTTATATTTCAAATCAATAAGCGTTGACTTATCTTGTTGATATACCTGTATGTTTTACTGTGTGTTTATTATCTATAAAAGAGCCCGTAACAGTAAGAAAAATAACACCTAATTAAATTTTTAATTATTTCATAATTTAAAAAAAAGTTGAAAATATGGATGAAAGCTGAACACAGAGGCATACCTAGGGTGGGGTGTCCCGCCGGGCCCCAAGCTTGAGGGGAGAGCCCTCCCAAAAGTATATTTTTATATTAAATATTAAGTACATAATCTCGTGTCATTGTATCAAACGTCAAAAATGCAGGGGCCCCCTGGGCCCCCAAATCCCCTAGGTTTGGCACTGGCTTTACAATAGTCTATCTTCATGCAAAGGCTTTGCAGGTGTTAATCTGTATTATCATAATGTAGTACACAACAGAATGTTATCATTATGTAGTACAAACAGAACAGCATAATATACAACAGGAACATAACATAATATTATCATAATGCAGTGTGCCAAAAAACAGAATATTATCATAATGCACTTACAAAACAGAATATTATCATAATGTGCTGAAACAGACTATTATCATAATGTAGTACTAAACAGAATATTATAATATGCATCAGGAACATAATATTATCATAATGTAGTACTAAACAGATAACCTAAATGTACCAAACAGAATATCGTAATATAGAAATATAGAAATATAATATTATCACGAAGACAATGGGAACATACAGTTTACCTTAATGTGCCACATACAGTTAAGAAGAGATTGATTTTAACTTACGTTTGATGTGACTTAAAGCAGTTACTTATAAACAATGCATATTTACTTGTAATCATATATCAAGCCAGTATTTGTATTAAAATTATTCATGTTTTTAGTCTTTTATGTTGAATGGTGTCACACACGTACAAAATCGGAAAATCCAAGAGATATATAAATGTATCAGTTACAGAAGAACATAACTGATTTTACGATATTTTAACATATCTAAATGTATCAGTTAGAGAAGAACATAACTGATTTCAACATATCTAAATGTATCAGTTACAGAAGAACAGAACTGATTTCAACATATCTAAATGTATCAGTTACAGAAGAATAGAACTGATTTCAACATATCTAAATGTCTCAGTTACAGAAGAACACTGATTTCAACATATCTAAATGTATCATTTACAGAAGAACATAACTGATTTCAACATATTCAAATGTATCAGTTACAGAAGAACATAACTGATTTCAACATAAAACGCCATATTATGAAAAGTCTGACCCCGCTTATAGCTGTCCCATTCAGTGCCATTCCGCCATAACTGTTTAATTTTTAGTCGTATCAAACAAATAACGTACGAGCTACAATTTGTTCGTATCTGCTTTGAGAACCACTGCCTGATGAAAGTTGTCAACTTGCGCCAACGCATCGTAACCTACAGATCCAGATTATTGTCATATACTTTATTTTTAGTATTTACATCAGATGGTGTCACGAAAAAACAAAATAGAAAAAAGAGGATAAAATTGGTAAAATGGCTAGAATGGATAAAATGGTTAGGAATGGGTGAAATGTGTAAAATGGGTGAAATGTAAAATGGGTGAAATGGGTAAAATGTAAAATGGGTGAAATGGGTAAAATGGGTGAAATGGGTAATGGGTAAAATGTGTAAAATGGGTGAAATGGGTAAAATGGGTGAAATGTGTAAAATGGGTGAAATGGGTGTCAAGAATAAGTATATGCTAGTAAGGGTTATTATAAAGGATGAAATAAATGAAATGGATTAAATGGGTGAAATGGGCAACCCAGCTTAAAGTCTTCTTTTACTGAGCTGTTTACTGGGTTATAATAAAATTTAAAATTGATTTGGTCCAAATCCATGCAGTTGTTATATAAATGTATATATATATATATATATATATATATATATACTTATAAGACGCATTTGTTGTTGTCTGTCTGTCTGTCTGTCTGTTCCCCCTTTATAACCTCAAGATCCAGAAAAACAAATAATGCAAATTTTGTTACACATACACATAATTATATGGGGAAGGTTATAGGACAAGGTTTTGTTTCATCTGATGGGTAGTTTAATTGTAATTAATTTTTTTTTAGTATTTTTCTATATATTAACCTCGACGATGCTAAATAAAATTCCTCTCTGTGACAGTCATTTCCATATGATCGAATAGAACTTGCGCGCTGGTGCGCTGTATTGTGCCTTTGTGATGCAAAAAGAATTGCTGATGCTTTTTCAATGCTCTCTGATGTGTACAGTTTGAGGAAGGTAAAGGAATGAAGAAGGATTTTAGAAGAAGTGTGAAACCATAATATTAGTATATATATATATATATATATATATATATGTATATATATATATATATATATATATATATTTATTTATATATATATATATATATATATAATATATATATATATATATATATATATAGAGAGAGAGAGAGAGGTGAGAGAGAGAGAGATAAAGAGAGTGAGAGGGGGCAGGGGGAGAGAGAGAGAGCAGAGGGCAGGAGGCAGGGTGGGAGGGGGAGAGAGGAGGGATGGCGGGAGGGGGAGAGAGGAGGGAGGGAGAGGGAGAGAGGAAGGAAGGGAGGGAGAGAGGGGGTAGGGAGGGAGAGAGAGGGGAGGGAGGGGGAGAGAGAGAGAGAAGGGAGAGAGGGGGTAGGGAGAAACAGAAGGTAAAACAGAAAACCTTATTTTAAACCCCGGGCAAAAAGCCGGGAACTTGCAACTAGAGGTATATATATATATATATATATATATATATATATATATATATATATATATATATATATATATATTTATATATATATACTTATAAGACGCATTTGCTGTCTGGCTCTGTCTGTCTGTTCCCTTATAACTCAAGATCCAGATGCAAATCAAAATAACGTGAAATTTGGGTACAAGTACACATATCATATAATCCCCTGTGACAGGGGAAAGAAAAGGAGGGGGAGAGAGGGAGATGGTGGGAGGGAGTAGGGGGAGAGGGAGCAGGGGAGAGGGAGAGAGAAAGGAAGGGAGGAGAGAGAGGGGGTAGGGAGGGAGAGAGAGGGGAGGGAGGGAGAGAGGGAGGGAGAGATAAAAAGTGAGGGGGCAGGGAGGGAGAGAGGGAATGAGGGAGGAAGGGGGAGAGAGGGGGTAGGGGAGAGAGTGAAAGGGAGGGAGGGAGAAAGGAGGGAGAGAGGGGAAGAGGAGGGGAGAGAGAGGGAGGGAAGGGAGAGAGGGGAGAGGATGGGAGAAATGGGAGGAAGAGATAAAGAGAAAGAGGGGCAGGAGAGGGAGAGAGAAGGGGGAGGGAGGAGGATGGACGGGGGAGAGAGAAGAGGGAGAGGGGAGAGAGGGAGATGAGAGAGAGGAGAGAGATTTGAGAGGGAGATGGGGAGAGGGAGGGAGAGAGATTTGAGAGGGAGGGAGGGAGGGAGAAAGAGAGGGAAAGGGAGAGAGGGGGGAGGGAGGGAGAGAGAGGAAGGGAGAGAGGGGGTAGGGAGAAAACAGAAGGTAAACAGAAAACCTTATTTTAAACCCGGGCAAAGCCGGGTACTTGCAACTAGTATATATATATATAATAATAAGACGCATTTGCTGTCTGTCTGTCTGTCTGTTCCCTATAACTCAAGATCCGGACAACCAAATAACGTGAAATTTGGTACAAGTACACATAATTACATGGGGTAAGGTTAATATATAGGACATGATTCGTTTCATCTCAATGGGTAGTTAAATTGTAATAAATTATTTTTATATTAGTATATTTACTATATTAAAGTAATCTCGACGGCGCCATAGATAAAACTCTTCTGTGAAGTCATCTTGATGATCGAATAGAACTGCGCGTTGGTGCTGTGTCGTGCATTTGTAGCGTAAAGAATTGTTGATGTTTTTTCATGCTTCCTGATTTGTACAGTTTGAGAAGGTAAATGAACGAAGAAGGATTTTAGAAGAAGTGTGAAGCCATTAATATGTATATATATATATATATATATATATATAGAGAGAGAGAGAGAGAGATAGAGAGAGAGAGAGAGAGAGGGGAGGGAGGGAAGAGGGAGGGAGAGAGAGGGGAGGGAGAGAGAGGGAGGGAGAGGAGGAGAGAGGGAAGGGGTGAGGGAGAGAAAGGGAGAGAGAGAAAGGGAGAGAAGGAAAAAGAAAGGAAGGGAGGGAGAGAGGGAGTAGAGGGAGATAGAGGGGAGGGAGGTGGAGAGAGGGAGGGTTAGAAGGAGGGATAGAGAGATTAAGAGAGAGGGTGCCAGGTAGGGAGAGAGAGGAAATTAGGGGAGGGAGGAAGGGGGGAGGGAGGGAGAGGGGAGAGGGGAGAGAGGGAGAGAGGGGGATGGGAGAGGAGGGATGGAGAAAGGAGGGAGGGAGGGAGAGAGAAAGGAGAAATGGAAGGGATGAGAGAAAGAGTTAGAGGGGGCAGGGAGAGAGAGAGGGAAAGAGGAAGGGAGGAAGGGGGAGAGAGGGAAGGAGGGGTGGAAAGGGGGGACAGAAGGGGGTGGAGAAGGTAGAGAAGGAGATGGGAGAGGAGGGAGGGAAGGAGAGAGGGGAGTGGGAGGGAGAGAGAGAGAGGAAGGGAGAGAGGGGTGTAGGGGAGAAAACAAAAGGTAACAGAAAAACCTTATTTTTTTAAACCCGGCAAAGCCGAGTACTTGCAACTAGTATATATATATATATATATATATATATATATATATATATATATATATATGAAGCATGCTTAAAATGGGGCCAGTATTGGGTCAGTGATGGCGGCTATGGCTAAATTAAACAGAATTTGGACCTGCACAAACATTAGCCAGCCAACGAAGGTCAGAATTCATTAGGGCCCTAGTTAGAATAATTGCTTTGTATGGTTTGAGTCACAGTTCAGCAGCCACGGGAAGCAAGTTGCAGGCATTCACAAATAAATGAAAATAAATCCTTCAAATCTTTATCGGTAATGCAAGACCAATGAGTATGTCTGGGAAATTACATCAACAATCGCGGGCCCCCAGGAAACATTATGGCAACAATCAAACATGACATGGTTCGACATGCCAAGGTCATGATGACCTGCCAAAAACTTTTCTCCAAGGGACTTTAGAGGACATCACAGAGGGGCGCCACCGGCAATGTTAGTTTGACAATATAAACAAATAGACATAGCTACTAATGAATGAACTAAATACAGCCGCGTAGGATAGACAACTCTGGAGAAATATGTCTGTTGATGTTCAAGCGTCCCCCCAACTACCACATCTTTTAAGGTTTTGATGATGATGAATTATTATATCTCTCTCTATATATATATCCAGGATGGCTAAGAATTCAAAGATGTTTATTCATTTTAAAATTTTAATATGTAAAAAAAATGTAGGTATCGGGCCAATTGGTAAATAATGTCTCCCCTCTCAATCACACCAGTATCAAAAGATCAGGCGGGGTTTTAAGCTACAAATCTCAAAGTTAACGCTATCCATTGCTTAAAAAGAGGCATAAAAAACAATACATGTTTTAAAATTTGATTTAGACCTGCATTGATGTGAGTTTTAGAATGAAGTCACCGCTAATAGTATAATTAACATCTGTACAACTAAATAATATGCACAGGGCGCCGAGCTAGACGGGTCTCCGAAATAGTAATCTTGAAACAATGTTCAGCTTCTAAACCACATTGGCAATCTAGTTTTGATTTTGACCCGCAGTACACCTCCCCTTTTCATTTACATTGATAACATTTACATTTTATGTTAGCCTTCACATAAAGTACTATAAACACCCCAGTGATCTGCTCTTGGTCCAGCCCTTCAATCAAAATTTAAGAACCTATTGTGGTTCTTCAATAGTTATAAATTTACATCCTGACCATTTCCGCATGTCCATGATGAAAAAAAGTTATCAGATGTACATGTAACAATGAAAGGTCACGAAAAACACTAGATATGGACATCAAGAGTAACTGCAGGTGAATACATTGAAGTAACAAAAGTGTATGGTCTACTTCAAGATATACAGTATGCGGGATATTACTATTGTAAACCTGAAGGGCCAATTCGCTACTTTTAACAAGTTCTCACTATGTAGACTTATGCCTAAATATTGGTCAAGATTATTATTAACGATTGCCTAAGTCAGCAAGTCACTGCAAAGTACAGACATATCCAACAACACTAGAGCACGATGCTGAAAGTTTATAAGTGCTAATTCAAAAGAATGAATGCTGAAATGTCACGGCAAGGACTAAAGACAATGATAAAAGATGGTTGTTCCAGTAGACCTATTTTTTAGAAAAGAGAGAGACATATGTAGAAGACACTGCATACTTAACAGTTAATAGAGGAATGAATCGTTATTTTACACACGAATTATATTCAAAAGAAATATATTGAAAATGGTTGTATTGTAATAATAGGTGGTGGGCTCAACAGCTCCAGCTATGACTGGGCCTGAATAGTGCCATTAGCCGTGATTGGTAATGTTTCATTCTGGCTGAGAGAAATTGCTGTGGAGAGGTGATCAATTTGAAGTTCTAAAATACTTGAATAGGTTTGTGTATAATCTTTCTTCAACATGATATTGATAGAGATGCAAACTAAAAATTTCTCATGATTTACAATGATTGAGTGAATAACAGAGTGAACAGGGAGCTATAGCCTCTTATCTGCTTTCAATTACTTCTGTTAATGTTGACAAGTTGCTGTAATATAGAGAATCTCACTTTGGAAAAATACATTTGTTGATAAACAGATTTACAAAAGTATTTACTTAAAAAGAAAAAGAAGAACTTGGAAAAACTTTAAATTAAGATTGGCTAAGAACTCTGACGTTGTTCTGGATTATTTAATTTAAGTTTCAATATTTTTTTGGGGGTTTGCGCCGGACGAAGTACGTAAATGCCGACACCGACTCCGGACGAAGTACAAATGCCGACACCGACATTGGCAAAAACTACCGACACCACCGACACCGACACCGGCTCCCCAGCCCTGATTGAAAGTACGCTTGACTCGACAAATAACAATCACAAGTCTCTGGTAACCTGTGTACAGTAGGGTGTCCCAGAAATGCTCGAAATTTATTTTTTTAAATCTTTGGTGTCTCACCCTTGAAATGTGTCTCTTGGGTACAATGAGTGAATTGGTGGTTGTGTTCATTTGCTCAACATTTAGAGGTCCCCCAAGAGCTTTTAAATTCCATAGTATTAGGCCAACATAAAAATCCAGACAACTATGGCTCAAATAATTTGCAAGTTTTTGCAAGCCATAGTTGAATAAAATGAAGTTTAAATATACTTATATTTATCTCATTGCTACCATTAACTAGAGTTGAAATTGTGTGATTCTTAATTAGAATGTGCAATAAATGCTAGAAAACATATAAAATACCACAAGTAAATTTACAATGAGCATATTTTTTGAAGATATGACGACTTTTTTTAAATCAAGCATGCTAAATTGTCAGGCATCATATCACCAAAAGTTGCTGAAGCGCCGGACAGAACAACACCAGCATTAGAAAATCAAGCAATGATACTGCAATCCAGATCAACGAAGCTGGAAACCCGACATCTGACACAGTATTTTCCAAGAGCACAATGCATCGTCATCGCAAGCTTCGTCATGTCAACAAGCTGCAGCACGTATAAAAGAAGACTATATTCCCCTCAAAATCAATTGTATATTGGGGATGTGTTGCCTGCCCGATGTTACCGGAGAGGGTTACTAACAACGGCGATCGATTACCCGTCCTGCTCATCACTGTCTACACTCATGCTTCTTGGTGTTCCCAAGTTAGCATCCGGGTCAGGATGGGTAGCTGCTGATGCAGTATATGAACATATCAAATCATTGAAGTGCGAATCTATGTCATCGGCAGATGTGCTTCGACACTACGGCTTCCAATACTGGGAGACTCAATGGAGCTTGCACTCTGTTAGAAGTAGCCCTGGGACGTAATCTATTATGGGGATGGTATGCCGTCATCACATGTTAAAGTACTTTCAGATGCATTCAATGTCTTGGACCATCCACTGGCCTTGAGATTTGTTTTCAGGTTTCGAGAAAATGGGTGAATTAAAACCACACAACCCGAAATAGATCTCGCCCTTTCGATAATCGTGTCTGATTCGATTAAGAATTTACAACAACTTGAGGTCAGTCATCTGGCGTGATGATTATTGTTCGTACAATGCAATCAGAACGTGGACCGCATCTCGCAAAACACTTAATAAAAGTGTTGTTGATTTGCGTGCTTCTACCATACATTTTTTGAAACATCCAACATTGATGCCAATTTTCTAGATGTCTTGTTGAAGCCTGGTCAGATACACCACCATCTTTTAAAGTTGCTGCAGATTTTGTAAAGAATCTGGCTTGTATCAATGACTCTGCAGAGCGAAGTGCATTGATACAAATTTCAACAGACAATAATATCACCAAGAATGAAGAACAAAGACAATTTTTGCTCCAAGTGGTTGAAAAACATCGGAAAAATTTTGCAGAGTGTAATCGTGAACAGCTGGCTAAAATTTAAATTCCTCCTGAATAACTTTTTGTAAATTTTTGTCTACCCAATACAGTACAAAATAAATAATAGTAGGAATACTTATTTGCATTGTTTATTATTATTATTTTTCAAGCAGATTAACATTTATTCTAAGAATTAAATTGACAAAATGAATAATAAACTTTAGTTACAATTTTTACTTAAATTTCAAATTTAAAAATATAAAACCATTCAAGATTTATATATTTTGTTTCATTTAATATTATAAACAATACTAAGCATCAATTTGTTACTTAATATATCAGTTTCGCATATAATGCAACATTAACGCTGTATTAGATTTGACCGCGAATGATTTTACACCAAAATCTGGAACTTTAAACCTCTTTGGGACCCCCTAAACATTGTCCAAATGAGCTGAAATTTTGTAGGTTAACTACTGTTACCATACAGACATATTCTGCGGTGACATCAACTTTCCAAAACTCATTTTTTGGGACACCCTAGTGTACAGTCTATTGAAAGTATGCTTGACTCAACTAATAACAACCACATACTTGGTAACCTGTATATAGTCTATTATACCTGACTCATTTAGTATTGCTCTCGCTATTTACAAAAAATTACAAGTATTTGTATTATTAGTTCCCTAACAAAATAAATTTGCGTAATAAATACCTATTCTAGGCATCCTTATATCTTTTGCGTTGGTTTTAATCACATAATGACTTCTGCGTGCTACAATGTACAAGTATTAGCTTTAGCAAATGTTCTTCCGATCTCTGTGTGTGCTGTTTAAATGTACAAGTATTAGCTTTAGCAAATGTTCTTCCGATCTCTGTGTGTGCTATTTAAATGTACAAGTATTAGCTTTAGCAAATGTTCTTCCTGATCTCTGTGTGTGCTATTTAAATGTACAAGTATCAGCTTACACATGTTCTTCCTGATCTCTGCTGTGCTATTTAAATTTACATGTATCAGCCTTAGCAAACGTTTCACATTTCTTTGGTATTCTTTCTAATTTTCAGATGTTCTTATGTATAAGGTGGGAACACCTGAAGCTCACATGATGGTGCTGAGCCAAGGTTGACACCAGGTACTATTCTTGCACCCTGGACAGGCAAGGGAGTTACTGCACAGAGCCAGGTAATACATTTATGTAACTGCACAGAGCCAGGTAATACATTTATGTATGCACAGAGCCAGGTAATACATTTTTGCAACATGGACAGAGCCAGGTAATAGTACGAAGTGTCTGCTTAGAGCCAGGTAATACATTTTTGTAAACGCACAGAGCCAGGTAATACATTTATGTAACTGCACAGAGCCAGGTAATACATTTTTGTAACTGCACAGAGCCAGGTAATACATTTATGTAATGCACAGAGCCAGGTAATACATTTTTGTAACATGACAGAGCTTTGTGTAATACATTTATGTAACTACACAGAGCCAGGTAATTACATTTATGTAATGCACAGAGCCAGGTAATACATTTTGGGTAACATGACAGAGCCAGGTAATACATTTATGTAACTGCACAGAGCCAGGTAATACATTTTTGTAACATGACAGGAGCCAGGTGCATACTTGGTAAACTGCACAGAGCCAGGTAATACATTTGTTCAATCTAAAAGAATGCAAAGTCCAGTTCGTGTCTGGCTGCTACAACCCAGTCAGTATTAGTTTGTGTCTGGCTGCTACAACCAAGTCAGTATTAGTTTGTGTCTGGCTGCTACAACCCAGTCAGTTGTACTTGTGTCTGGCTGCTACAACCCAGTCAGTATTAGTTTGTGTCTGGCTGCTACAACCCAGTCAGTATTAGTTTGTGTCTGGCTGCTTACAACCCAGTCAGTATTAGTTTGTGTCTGGCTGCTACAACCCAGTCAGTATTAGTTTGTGTCTGGCTGCTACAACCCAGTCAGTATTAGTTTGTGTCTGGCTGCTACAACCCAGTCAGTATTAGTTTGTGTCTGGCTGCTACAACCCAGTCAGTATTAGTTTGTGTCTGGCTGCTACAAACCAGTCAGTATTTGTGTCTGGCTGCTAAGCAACCCAGTCAGTATTAGTTTGTGTCTGGCTGCTACAACCCAGTTAGCTATAATTTGTGTCTGGCTGCTACAACCCAGTCAGTATTAGTTTGTGTCTGGCTGCTACAACCCAGTCAGTATTAGTTTATGGGAACTGGCTGCTACAACCCAGTTAGCTGGCAATTTGTGTCTGGCTGCTACAACCTGTAGTCAGTATTAGTTTGTAGTGTCTGGCTGCTATAACCCAGTCAGTATTAGTTTGTGTCTTGGCTGCCACAACCCAGTCACTGTCAGTATTAGGTTTGTGTCTGGCTGCTACAACCCAGTCAGTATTAGGGTTTTGAAGGTCTTGTCTAATGAAACAAAAATGTTTATAAAGTCGACATTAAAGGTATGAATTTGTTGATGACCGTGCTGACTAATACTAAATCCTGGTCAGTACTTTCATAAATAAATCCTATCATACTTTCATAAATAAATCCTGGTCAGTACTTTTCATAAATAAATCCTGGTCAGTACTTTCATAAATAAATCCTGGTCAGTACTTTCATAAATTCTAAACTATCATTGCTAAATGATGACGTCACTTATTTTTAAATTTCATTACTAGCTATGTCAAAAAATGTCAAACATTTTAAACCTTCTTTCCCTCCCATTTTAAGTTGATCCCTAATTAGTTTTCTTAAAAAAATCGATAAGCCTTCATCAATATGTGTCCTATGTATGACTTGACAACTGATGTCTACATACTATTATTATGATAACTGAAATGTTCACATATTGTGATCTTAAACGATTTGTAGAAAATACAAATTGAAGATTACTATTGATCACTTGGTACATTTCAAGGATATGGTCTCACACTCGACACCGGTAAATATAACATGATGTTACATTCCTTATCACAATAAGTTGAAACAGGTGGTATAAGTTGAAACGGAGGGTATAGGTTGAAACATTGGGTATAAGTTGTAACAGGTATAAGTTAAATCAGGTGGTATAAGTGAAAACAGAAGGTAAAGATGAATTAGGTGGCTCAGTTGAAACAGAGGGTATAGGTTGAAGAGCCCGTAGCGTGAAAATTATACAGCAGGGGCCAGGCATTCTACAACAGGGGCCAGCAATAGCAGGGGGCCAGATAATATACTTTGCCATAGAACAAATAAGCAGGGGGCCAGACAAAACGGAGGGTGGGGCCTGGCCCCCTGGTCTCCAGCACGCTACGGGCCTGAGGTTGAAACAGGTGGTATACGTTGAAACAATTGGTATAAGTTGAAACATAAGGTAATAATTTGAAACAGGTGTATACATTGAAACAGAGGGAATAGTTAAAACTTGGTATATAAACATAGGGTATAAGGTGAAACATAGGGTACAGGTTGAAACTGAGTGGCATAAGTTGAAAAGTATGTGGTTCATTATGTAAGTCATAGTACCCTAGTAACAGTTTAGTTTAAATTTTTTCTGAACTAGTACACCAATGGTCATCTTGGAGTGATTGGTCATTATGTTCGGTAAATATGCTTACGTGGTGGCAAAAAGGGCAAAGATTATGCAGTGATGTCTCAGCTGTCAATGTCAGCCCCGCATTGTGGTCCAGGTGTACTAGCACAGTACAAACAGTGTGATCTAAATAACTGTCCAAGTGAGTTCACTTTATACAACTAGCCCCTAATTTCCATTTTTCCACATTGTTGTTTTTTTATAATTTATTTATTAAATATTTATACGAAATATATTAATATGAAGTATATTTATATAATTTATATTTATATGAAGTATATATATATATATATATATATATATATATATGAAGTATACTTAGCAATCCAATTATAATGCTCTTATAATATAAAATAAGCATTATTATATACAATTATATATCATGAAGTTATTGAGAGCTGCACTCTGTATCTTTCTATAGTATTTATTTTGTAAAGAGACGCACCAAATCAATTTAATTTCAGCAAAAATGTCATTGCAATTATTCATCAATTAATAAAAATGAAATGAAACAAGCTACTTAAATATAAAACTATAGAGCATTTAAATATGTTACGGCCAATGTCAAATGGATGATGTGAACAGTATCGTATAAAAGAGATGACATCAATTAAGAACTGTTTGTGTGTGGGAAAACAATAAATCAAGATAAATGTATTTCAAATAGATTGACCGCTGGGCGTGGGGTGAGTTTAGTTTAATAGATGTAGTTGAGTTTGTAGTTATTTGGAAAACAAATTAAGACAGTTAAAACTATGCAATATTTTCTGTCATCCTTTGTAAAACAAAATAAAATAGGCTATAAACAAATATAACATTGAATGGAATACATTATATACTGATATATCATATAGAACATTGTTTGGAATACATTATACACTAGATATATCATACAGAAAAAGGCAAAATTTGTTGACGTAATAAATGCCGGCTGGATAGCGATGTCGAACCGAAACCCAATTACCTGGGTGTCACATTGGACAGGAAGTTAACTTTATGCGCATATCTGTCGGAGGTGGCCCCCAAAAGCACCTCCGGATAGACTAAATATTTTTAAAAAAGTTGGCGAGTACGTCCTGGGGAGCTCGAGCAGATGTCCTGAAGACAATGTACATGGGTGCAGTAAGGTCCGAGATTGATTACAGCCAGGCAGGTCTATGGGTCTCGATCGTCACTAGAGACCCTCGACACTGTACAAACCAGGCTCTCTGGCTGATCACAGGCATTTTTCGAACTGCGCCAACAGTAGCGGTGGAAATCAAGGCAAACGTGCCACCTCTAGTGCATCGGTGGGAGCGGGCTGTGATTACTGCTACGAGCAGTATTAGCGGCAAGAGGAGTCCTCTGTCCTAAGGGAGATGGTCGATGGCTGGAAGGAAAGCGGCTGTGGCTCACGATGAAGTCTTTATGCATCATACTACGAGACTGACCTTAGAACCGGGCTGCCTACTGACCGCCTAATGCTAAAGATCGCATCCCGGGCCTCCTGTTGAAGCTACCTACATGCCGAGTACGTACACCCTGATCGAAACCAACGCTGGGAAAGAAGGATCGCCCAAAACTGCACAGTGCGCCGCTTTGGAGACAATAGATCCTATCCGAGAGACGCTATACTGATGCTTCCGTTACCAGTATTGACGGTCAAACAAGCTCCTCGTTTTGGGTCGATATCATTCCACAAACTCGATTTGTCGAAGATCTGCAGAGCCGTGTGGGTCTCTCTGTAAGCATGAGCAGAGATGGCAGCCATTGTTTAGCAGTGGCACACATTGGGGGGGGGGGCGTATTCTGAAGGTAGTTTGCCTGCTACGTGCATTGTTATCCTGACTGATGCGTTCTCTGTTCTCCAAGCTTCAAAGGGGACGGGAGAATGGCCTGAGCTACTGGTATACATAACTTCCTTGCAAAGTCGATACATGCCCAAGTGCAGCCCGTGAGTGCAAGAAAGAGCTCACTCGGAGGCAGCGTGCCAAGATCAGGCTCTATGAACAATCTCAGTGATTCCTCAAGTAGGGACAATGGGGTGACGGGCAGAAATGTCCGGTCGATGGAGCGGCCGTCCAAACTGACCCGTGGTGGAGGCTTAGAGGATCGAGCAGGCACGGACTGCCCAGTTCCGGACTGGCATTGTCCTATAGGTGCGTACTTTGGGAGGTTGAGGCCCAATGTCGATACCCTTTGCCGACACTGCAGGTAGGTGGAGGAAACCGTTGATTATTTGCTTTTCGAGTGTCCCGGGTTTGCGGACCACAGGGGTGTGGACCAGTCCGGCAGCTTGCTGGCCATTGGGCTTTATGGCAGTCTCCAAATGTTGAGGGTACAGCGAGTTTGATCTCACGGGCTCTAAGAGAGTACAGCCCCAGGCTTGCGGCTCCACGGCTCCCAAGTGTTTTTTTACAAAAGAATTTTTTAGCTTTTTAAACTATCAAATTTGTTTTATTGTTTGCCTCCGACAATTTGAAATGTTGTCAGTTTTTACGAACGCCACAACAGTAACAGCGTTAAAATGATAGCGTGCACGCACATCACCACAAGAAATCTTTAATGGGGAATCGTTTTGTGTTCGTTTTAAATCTTGTTTACCTTCCGAAATTTTTTAATGGCATGTTATTTTGTTATATAAAGTTAAAACAGTTTTATTTCATAGAATAATTGTATTAATCATTTCAAATAAATTTTTACTACGACGACAATAACGTCATTTCGTATTATTATTTGACCGCAAAATTTGTAATAGACTAAAAAACAAAATGAATGCTTTCTGTATTTAACAATTTTATTATAAACATAATATCTAAATATAGATAAATTTATAAGGCTGTGACTATACAGACCCGGGTCCCAATAAAATTCGATTATTATTCGGACCCGTGGCAAATATGCATACTGGCCTAGCTATATTATTTAAACTTCATTAGACGGAACCCGAAGAAATAATAATACAGAGTCCGCTTAGTGAAACCCTAGGCACTGAGTAACGATTAAATCATACAATTCAAACAATTATAAAAAAAGAAACAATAATAAAGTTTATGTATAGCTAAGTGCATATTTACCACGGGTCCGAATAACAATCAGACTTTATTCAGATTAAGTCCGGAATAAAATCGGAGTTTATTGGTACCCGGTTCGAATACTCACTTCGAATTTATAAATAATAAATATAAATACTGAAGCTTTAAAATATTTTAAATAATGTATCATTTTTTACTATTTGCTAATGTGATCATTGAAATAACTTTTTATTACTAATGAAAATGGCAACGAGTAAACCTCGGTCAAAAATAATGATATGTTTCTGGATACACTGAAATGATTTGTTTTTTTAGTAAAATCGACAATGCGTATATTTTTCAGTTCCTGTCTATGGAGAACGCGGCAAAATTTGCATAAATTTTTATCAGCGGTGTTTGCGTGGCGCAATTACAAAATTATTTGTCTCGTGTGATACTATTTTAATAGGGAGCCGGAGATACGCCGGAGCCGTCACAGTTTGCAAATTAGTGGGATGGAGCCGAAAAAAAAAATTGGCGGCTCCGCAAGCCTAATCAGCCCGTAGCTTTACTCGAGAGCGTTCTAAGAGAGAGAGAGAGAGAGAGAGAGAGAGAGAGAGAGAGAGAGAGAGAGAGAGAGAGAGGCGATAACGATAAGAGACTGACTCATATGCAAAAGTGTACAGGTTCAATATCTGGTAAAGCCGCTGACTTGGTTCATCTCATAATGATAAAGTCCTTTATAGAGACCACTTCTACATCTAATGGTTCAACTCAGTACAAGTCCTATAGGACCACTACATCTCACTGTTCAACTCAATACAAGTCCTATAGGACCACTATATCTGATGGTTCAATCAGTACAAGTCCTATAGAACCACTTTGATATCTAATGTCCTCAGTACATGTCCTATACAGCTACTACATCTAATGGCGTATTCAACTCAGTACAAGTCCTATTTATTATAATACTGTATAGGTCCCGACTTATACTTTCTTCTCCTGAGGTCCAAAAAATCCATTTCGGAAGGGCCCCAGACCTTAAGAACGGCTATTTCTATATATATGTAGAAACAAACACATACAAACGTACAATATGATACTATTCTGGAAAAGTAAAACTATTGATTTGAAGACGCTTTATAATCTTTAATATCTTCTTCATCCCCATGATCTCTTTAATACACATAAAGTGAATGATCACATTACAACACACAAAGTAATACACATACAACACACACAAAGCCACACTTATTAAAACACACAGCGACTCATACACAATTTTGTATTTGGGAATACCCAAAGGTCTAATGGTTATTGTCTAATGTTACACTTGGTATATACACAATAATAATTAAGTATGCAAGTTATGCGTCGTATCGATTGCTGACCATTTAAGAATTTTTTGAGAAAATACTGTTCCATTATATATTTACACTGTAAATAAATGGGTGATGATCATGTAAACCCAACTAGATGTTGTAATGTATAAATAGGAAAACAGAAACGTTATATATATATATATATATATATATATATATATATATATATATATATATATATATATATATTAGGGTGAGTCAAAAAAAAATTTTTTTCTTGAGTTGGGAATTTGAAACATATTCAAAGAGTTGCCTATATCCACTGATTGTAAAATGTAAAATGTAAAAATCAGATAATGTCTTCCACTCCCAACTTTTAATTCAAGGGGTTACGGGGCGAAAAAAATGCACTGTCTAAAAAAATTTTTTCTTTTTTTTTTTTTTTTACGATTTTTAGATACTAAAACATGTCAATAATAACTATGAATTAATTATATTGCAGAAAATTTTTTTTAGATCAATTAAATGTATTTTTAGAATGTTACTCATTCAGAAACTTCAATAATTTAAAAACTAAAAAGTCATTTTTCTGAAAAAAATATTTTTGAAGTATTTTTGCTTTTACTTTGGCAAAGAAAATCTCAAAAACCATCTGTCAGATTTTGATAAACTTCTAATTTTTATGTAGAAAAGAGGTGCATTTATAGAATATCAGAGGCTTTTCAAGAAATTTTATGTCCTTTTTTTTTAAATTTTCAAAATTAGCATTTCTTTTGCTTATTTTCACCATACAAAATTTTAAAATTCATACAAAATTTATTTATTACATTATCAAAAAAAGTGTTTTGACATTCCCCTAAAGTAAGCTTTTCTTGATTATAAAATGCACATTTTATATGAACAGTCTATAACATTTCAGGAAATATTTGCCACAAAAAGGTCATAAATTTCAAGATGGTGGCATGCCGCACCCACAAATATCAATATGTAATATCTTTTTTTTTTAACAAAATTATTTTTAAATCTACTATATCATTACTAAGATATTAAAAGTCTTAAACTTTAATAATAGAAAAGATTTTATTTCCTTGACCCGGGTACCCCCCCCCCCCCCAATGTATGACATTTTACAACATTTAGACGTTTGGTATAAGTAATATGAAATTGTACAAATCTATAAATCGTTCATGCAAAATATGCAATGTACATATGAATAGTACTGTTTATGGATTGTCACAGGAAACTTGCTTTGCTTTCACCGAAGAACATCCCTTGATTTCTTTGTTTGCAAAACCATCCCATACCAGGAGCTATGTCCGTATAGATTGAAACGTCCGTACACTTTCAAACTAACAGCAGTAACTTTAATTGCTCTTCTTTCAGCTTGAAAGTGACAGGGAATTTGATCCAGCATGATTGGGCTGTTGCGTTTAAGTTCATCATCACAAATATGTTCCAGCAGAGGAGGGGATGTCACTGCACAAAGATCCCAGTTAATCATCTGATCATATGATTTAGCTGCAATATTCAGGATTATGTCATTTTTGTTGAAAATTTAACTCTGCATGGAGCTGGTTTATGTCGTGTTGTTATGATTTTATTTACTGTATACCTTCCAATTTCTTCATCATTGTCCTAACTGCAACCATTAGAATGCTGCTGATGTGCAAAGTAGCAGTTATTTTCCAATACAGGCAATATAATAGATTGATCAGCAGTATCAAGGTTCTGAAGCAGTTGTACTAGAAAGTTTCTAGCCCCACTTTGACAAGATGGATTGCAAAAATCCTGTTAGCTTTTGTTAACCATCTTTGCTCTCATCAAGGTCCCTTGGCTGCCCTATCTATGTTGACGCATCTTTGCTGGATCCAGAGCTGTAGATGGTGTTAACATGTTTAAGTCCTTCAACACAGCTTTAACGGTATCCCTATTGCTTAGTTTTCATCGATCCACTGCTTCATAATATTGATATCTGTTTTGTTATTTGGAACATTCTTCATCGCTGGAGAAGTCTGCATCAAGTTCATCATCTTCTCAGCATCCTGATCTGAATATCATTATCTTTCTCATCATTGACGTTATCATTTGTAGGTTCCTATCTGATCGCCACCCTGCATCAATGAATGTTTTCTTTCTGTCGATTTTGTAATATTTTTGTTGTTTGCTTGGTCAACATTGTCTATGAACATATTTCTTGCCATCTTTTGATCCACCCAAATGCCCACTCAAGCACAGAAATTATTACTGATTGTGGACATTTACAGTCTCCTACCCTAACACCTGCATCTATTTACTCGAACAATTATGCTCTGGTAAT
Organism: Bulinus truncatus; assembly: GCA_021962125.1. Lineage (NCBI taxonomy): Eukaryota > Metazoa > Mollusca > Gastropoda > Planorbidae > Bulinus > Bulinus truncatus. Next base: position 2,013,948 of record JAGDYQ010000072.1, on the reverse strand, counting down.
GTTATTTGTACGATGGTTTAGCCTGGTCATATAATTGTTTAACTTCATGCGCTAATGCAGTGCGCTCGTGAATGAAGGCTATGATTGTATTGTTCCATTTTAAGCATCCACCAATAGCCTTGAAAACATCTTCACTGGTTGGAAGTTGTCTTTTAGGCAATTCAGTTGCTGACCCAAACACAGAATGTACAGTTACACTTTTTGTAGAAGAACTCATATTCATAGAAGAACTTAATAAAATAATTGAGAAATTAATCAAAAATGAAATAAAACAACCATGCGTGATCCGATAATGAAACAATGGTACAGTTATATTGAGAGAAAAAGATGCAATGCTTATCCCAGTTGTCTGAACTAATTAGTTATTCATAAAAAGGTTATCAAGATAAAACACAAATTTTATATGCATATCATTTCTTTTTTGAATAACCTAGGTCACAAATGTTCAGTCACAAAAAACTCACAGTAAATATAGTTAAAATTTCGAACAGGGAGTAAACTATGTAGTTTTCAAATATTTGTACATATTCCATGTACTACCATGATGTAAATAACTTTAATAATGTTTCAATAAAAAAAATTTTTGACCCACCTAATATATATATATATATATATATATATATATATATATATATATATAAAAGAATCGATACTAAATAATTAGAATCAGAGGGATACTTTTGTAATTTATTTTCTTTGTTTGACGTGATCAGTAGTCGTAACACTCAATAATATCTATCCTGTGGTGTTGTGTAATATCTATTATGTGGTGTTGTGTAATATCTATTCCGTGGTGTTGTGTAATATCTATTCTGTGTGGCGTTGTGTAATATCTATTCCATGGTGTTGTGTAATATCTATTCTGTGGTGTTGTATAATATCTATTCTGTGATGTTGTGTAATATATTGTTATAACTCTGCTTCACACCTCTGCCTCTGTTCGCACCTCTGCCCGAGGTGAATGATGCAATCACTTTTGTACGCCTACACATTGTTAATTCGGTCGTTCACCCCCCTGCCTTAGTACAAGTGATGCAATAGTGTTATTTGGTTACCCTGCACGCCCACGTACGACCTTCACCCTCCATTTTGGCGGGAAAACGATGGTTTAGCGTGGGTGAGACTGCCTATAAAAGGAACTGTGATGTGAAAAGAAGGGACGGACGAACAGGTCGAACGTTCGAGTGGAGAACGGCGTTGCTGAGAGTATCACAAAATATTTTGGTATTTTAGAATCCTCCTTCCTGGCCTGAGAGACATACCGTGATCCACGGGGATGGATCATGGGGGTTCTCTAGTCAGGAAAAAACCGTTACTTGCGAGGGTGGTGGTGTTGTGGTCAGTGAGGACTATCCAGAACGGTATTCATAGCTACGCAAGGGTGGTGACGGATGTGGTCGGCACACAACACCCTTCCACTCTGTCCCACCTGCTAACATCATGCAGCCTGCCATTTCGGGCTGAGGGTACAGGCACACTACACCTTCCCTTCTGTCCGAGTGGCAGGAAAAACCCCGTTCCGTTACCCTGGCCGATCGGCAGTACACACACCCTGCTGGTCTGGCCAGTTTGGGCAAGGATTAAACCCATCTTTCTGCCATCCCTGCAGATGATAGCGGGCACATTCACCCCGCCGCTCTGCAGGCATGGCAGACGTGCATCAGCGCCGCCAACAGTGCTGGTGTGGTAGGCACACTGTTAATCCCTACCATGCTGGCAATGGCGGCGTTAAAAAAAAAAAAATTCTTTAAAATAAATAAAAAAAAAAAGAGTGGAGAACGACGAACGACGCAAGGAAGAAGGGCCGAGATATTCATATCTGATGCTGCGAGTTCGTCCAGTACATCGCCATGATATCGTGTAGACTCGTTTCAACTGGATTAGTTGTACGCATAATGGACTTTGTTGTTTTGTTTTAGCATGTACTATTGTGACTCAGCATTGTGGACTGTGAATAAACCTTGTTGTTCAACTGGCGAACCCACGTGTCCTTTAGTGCCTACCTAGAGAATTTTACAAGTCGCAACAATATATTCCGTGGTGTTGTATAATATATTATGGTGTTGTGTAATATCTATTATGTGGTGTTGTATAATATCTATCCTGTGGTGTTGTAATATATATTCGTGGTGTTGTATAATATCTATTCTGTCGTTTTTATCAAGTTGACACGAATTTATGAAACATCTTGTTAGCGTTTGTAATGGAGAAATATGGAGGAAAAGGTCACAATCCTACTTAACCCGTGATTGTATATGCAGTATGGGAACCCAGTGGTCAGAGGATTTATGTTGTCCAAGAATTTCTTGCGTCGGTCCTTTACGTATTTCTGTGGTTCAGTCTCCATTGACCAGAGTTCTTTCGGTGTTTGTTTTTAACGGCCCCCAGTGAGTCAGTTGTGTCTTGTTTTTTTTACTTTTGTTGACTAAATTTGGATCCATTGACTGTGCCTTAACGTATTTCTTGCTTGCCAATCTATACACAATGGGACGCACCTCTTATTTACTTCATGTGTGGCCATCCATCTCAGATCCATCTACATTTTGCATGAAAATGTTCATTCAAGAAGGCATAAGTATGTCAAAGCGAATTAACGCCTTAAGAAAAAATTGCTACAGCTGAGAGGCGTTTTAATAACTGGAACAATGGACTTCATTGCAGACTTTATGGTGTAGGTAGAAATAGCAGTCATTCTAAATTATGTGGAAAGTATCTTGCAGAACGTTTATTACAAGCTATTTCTAAATCACGGAGACTTATCTACATATTTTTATTTTGGGGAATGGAGTCTTTGACCTTCCCCTCCCAAAAAAATCCCTTACAAAGTTAAAAGAGATGTATAAGGTTTGGTGTAAAAATTTAAACAGTGAGTGACAATAACATGTAATTACTGATGTAATTTACTCACTACAACAAACAAATACTGTAGATGTTGTTCATTACACAACACACGTGTACTTAGCATATTTATAACATATGTTCTGTAAGCGACGAAATAGTCTTTAGCAGCTAAAAGATTAAATATTTAGGGTTCCTATGGACAGAGTTGAACTACAGAATAAAATTAAGCATTAATTAATACAGTATAACATAACCAGTAGGGTGGGAGCGAAAAAAAAAAATTTAAATTTTTTTATTCTAATATCTCAATATGGTTGCCAAATGGTTCCTCAAGTAGTTATGGCCTAAAATATCTTTATGTAAAAATGTTTACCGGTGCCCCAAAGGCCTTCAAATTTTTTAAAGGATACAAACTTAAAAACATTATAACAATTTTGAATGAAATCAACATCTCAATAGTGATATTCGTAATGTCAATGAGTAAATATGAACTGCTGGAACTAAAATTATGTTTATGAATTGACAATGTAACAATTTACAATGAATCAGATCGTCAATTTTTTAAGGCAGGAGAAAAATAACGTGACAGGAAGATGGTCTTCCACAAGTGCCTGTCACCACTTTTTGCACGACGGTTTTGTTTTAATGTCAAACCTAGCATGGCCATAAACCCTGACAATATAAGTTGAAAGTTCCTGTAGACAATGACTGATACATCGTTTCAATATACAGGAAATTTAGTGGAAACTGAGAAGATTTTCCGATTGCTGTTTTCTTTCAATTGCAAGTCTTTTGAAGTAATCTGATGCAGGCCCGTAGCGTGCTGGGGGTAGGAGCCTGGGGCCGGGCCCTGTTTTGTCTGTCTCCCTCTGCTTGTTTTCTCTTACTTAGTATCATTTATTTCCTGCCCCTGCTAAGCAAGCTATTGACCTGGCCCTGCTGTAGAATGCCTGGCCCCTGCTGTAGAATGCCTGGCCCCTGCTGTAGAATGCCTGGACCCTGTTGTAAAATGTCTGACCCTGCTGTAGAATTTTCACGCTATTGGCCGATCTGATGGTTTGTCTTTCTGCTATGGATGATTTTTTCCAAGTGTCGCTTCAGTTTGTTGAGGACCAGAGATTCGTTCAATGATGTTTAGACATTAACCTTAATGTTTCAAGTTTTGTTCAAGTGAATGAACTGAGAGTTAGACATTAATCTTAATGTTTCAAGTTTTGTTCAAGTGAATGAACTTGATAGGTTAGACATTAACCTTGTGCACGTTTCAAGTTTCTGTTCAATTTCTTAGAAATGCTTATTTTACAATTAAATCGTTTTAATGAATTTTATGATTATTATATTAAATAAACTAATCGTATTTAAAGCAAGTTAAGATAAAATTATCTAACTTGCTTAAAATGCCGGCTTAGCCAACTTAAAATAATATTTTTTAGTTCACTTACCGAATTAAAAATTTCAAGCCAACTACACCGCTAGAAAGAATGAAAAAGAAATGGCGTACACACACCAACCGAATCTAACGTCCTCCAACCACTGAAACACACATGATTACTGATTTCAATTGATTTATTAAAAAATAAATTTTTTGCTTTATTTTGTAGTTTCATAATAACTTCAGAGCTCAGAACCCTAGCAATTTTAAATATTTTACTAAATCTTGCGACACTTCTGAAATCTCTCACGACACACTAATGTGTCTCGAGACATATAGAGAAAACAGTGATATGCTTCGTGAGATTTACGTAGTAAATGAAATAGTAATAGTGAATAGATATAAATTAAATAGAATTGTCATATTGAATAGATGGATATTAAATAGAGTTGTAATATTGAATATTTAGTTAACTGAGAATTAAAATTTGTAACTACCCACCTAAAAAGCGCCTTCCCCATTCGAAAAAACATATATTACATGTGTAAAATATACCATTTGGCCGCCCTTGAGTAGCCAGGCACATGCCCCAGCCCACCCCTCGCTATGCCTCTGTTGAGGACCTTTGAGGAATCCTTAGCTTGTCGTCTAAAGTGCGTATGAGTTGCTGACTTAATTGGGACTTGTAATTATATTTGTGTCTCCGCCACAGAGTTTTACAGGTGATCAAACGTACAATATGTGAAGAAAATAAACCAACAGGTCATGTGTAACAACAACTAGATATTTATTTACATAAAGGCACCAGTCCTAAACAGGAGAGTGGTGGCTTGTAAAGATCCAGCAAAATAATCCAACAAAATGAACAAGGAATAGGACGTTCTCTCTCTCTTCTCTCTCTCCATCTCTCTCTCTCTCTCTCTCTCTCTCTTCATACGTCGACCGTTCTCCCCGAGAAACCTCCGCCGAATAATCTATTTTCCGCTTTCGCTCATACTTCCACTCTTGCAGCTACGTGATTCCCCCTGACCAATCATTCATCCACGCTCTTTACCCTGCCAATCAGCGGTCACTAATTTCCCGCCCTAAAGGGGTGGGGTTTGTTGTCTAACCGACAAAGGCAATATAGCCGGACATCTAAGCGGACATCTATTCTTTGTCGGTAGCTAAACAGTGGCCGAGTGGCCGAGTGGTCAGCGAAAATCCCCAGGGTGCGAATTGGCATCTTCCTGACAAATTCCCGACTCCACTCGTCGGAATGTAGGCCTGCTGTTTGACGTAATTACGGGGGTGGGGTAGGAAGTGGGAGGGGAGAACAACATTTACTATTAGGGGGTAGCCGTGCAAATCAAGGGTTGAGGGAGTAACGTGGAATGTCTTCGCCTAATTTCTCACAACCCGTGACAGCCTCTGAAACTAGTTGACTGCTTCGGACCCCAAACTCCCTAGATCACAAGTGTTCCCTTGTCAGACTTTTTATTTATAATTTCTTAGATTTGTTCTAATAAAATTATATGAACTTATTAAAAGATGAGACACGCCCTCATCATTTTATAAAAGACTTCGATCATTAATTTAATTGGGCTATTCCAAATGAGCGAGGCGTTTACTCTGCACCAGAAACACATGATGGAAGTCGTTCGCTCTAATGGTTGCCATGAAAGAAATAAATAATGGGAAACAATGATTTTATAGCAACTATAGCATTTGATATTTTTATATAATTTTGCACCATGGATGGAAGAAAATAATTAGTATTGGTGATTGTTGTATTGGTGATTTTTGTATTTTTGATTGTTGTATTGGTTATTGTTGCAATGGATATTGTTGGGGACATCATTGTTGTATTGGTTATTGTTGTACTGGTTATTACTGTAATAATTATTGTTTAACTGGTTATTATTTGCTATTCTTTTATTGGTTATTCTTTTTTATTGGTTATTGTTGTACTGTTTATTGTTGTATTAGTTATTGTTGTATTGGTTATTGTTGTATAGTCTGTACTAGGTGTAGATATAAATGTTAGGTATTGTGATAAATAGTGCCCATATACTGTGTATTGCTACTAAAATTTCTATTGTTGCCCCCCCCAGGGTGGAGCCAGTGGGGAGCATGGGGCCAGTGCTCGACTTCCAAAACTGTAGGTATCGGTCAAAAGACAAACGCAGAACTTGTTTAAACGGAGGTCAGATCGGTGTAGACAGATTTTGTTTGGGTTTGGATACAGAAACACGCCATGTTATAGTATATCTACATTGTTTTGGTAAGTTCATTTTTGTTCATTGAGGAAATACAATATATAGTCAAGTAATATGACTCAATTTTCATTCCAGCTATGCAATATACTTAGTAACTGTAAGGAGTACAGTTGAACAGCTTTGTAATACACCGTAACTGTAAGGAATAATTGAAACAGCTTTGTAATACACTGTGTGTAACTGTTAGACTACAGTTGAAACATTTCACTCGGTGTTATACAAATACTTATTTGAGACAATGGCCAAGTGTACAAGTCCAAGTAATTGCCGATGAATGACACTTATGACATACAAATTTTTGCATTGTACTTTAATGTCCCCATTTAATCGCTTTAAGTCAATAATATATGATTGTCAGTAATCTAATGCAGTTTGATATTATTGAGTATATATATATATATATATATATATATATATATATATATATATATATATATATATATTAGTTATTGAACTTTGCTATTCAGTTATTCGTTGATTTTGATACAAAAAAATTTAATCATATGACTTACGTTCTTTCTGTCTAATTTAAGGACCATTAAGACTAACCAATGGAAGTGGCCCATATGAGGGTAGAATGAATCCTACGACAACCTAAACAAAAATGGACTTCCATTTAGCCAATCAGATGATTATCTGCAGCATCGGCATGCAAACAAGCAGGTTGGCCAGGGCCGTACAAAGGTAATGCTGAAATGGTCTGATTAACTTGATGCATGTATACGAGCCAAGCAGCCTATCTGTCGCCCTAAGTGCAGACAGTATTTAGAAGCCCACTCCCCTAAAAATAATTAAATTGATTACTGACTATCTATTTTATGTATAATACAATAACTAATGAGCCTGTACAGTATGCCTACTTTCTAAGAAGACACTTCAACTTTGGCCCCTTTCTAGACCCAATAAAAAACTAGCCAGTTTATCGCGAAATAATAAACTTCGAGAAAAAAAACGCTGTAATCAATAAATGCAGTTCATTTTCGTTCAATTTTAATAATTGCAGCGAAGCCGCCACCAGAAAGTATTTAGTCACTTGAGGACCTCTGAATACTTCCAATAACTTTCTCCATTAACTTTCTCCAATAACTTTCTCCGATAACTTCCTCCAATAACTTCCTCCAATAACTTCGTCCAATAGTTTCCTCCAATAACTTCCTTTCTTTAATAAATTCCTCCAATAACTTCGTCCAATAATTTCCTCCAATAACTTCCTCTAATAGGTTCCTCCAATAACTTCCTTTAATAAATTCTCCATAATCTCCTCCATTTACCGCAAAAGGTCCATTACTTCCTCCAATAACTTCCTTAATAAATTCCTCCAATAACTTCCTCCAATAACTTCGTCCAATAATCTCCTCCAACACTTCCTCTAATAGGTTCCTCCAATAACTTCCTCCAATAACTTCCTCCAATAACAACTTCCCTTCTCCAATAAGTTCCTCCAATAACTTCCCTCCAATAACTTCCTCCAATAACTTCCTCCAATAAGTTCCTCCAATAACTTCCTCCAATAACTTCCTCCAATAGGTTCCTGCAGTAAATTTTTCCAATAAGTCTCTCCCAATATTCCTCCAATAGATTCCTCCTATAGATTCCTCCAATAAGTTCCAATAACTTCCTCCAGTAGCTTCCTAAACATTGTGTAACATATGAAAATCAAAGAGGTGCTTGAGACTCACTGACACCTGACAAGTGTTCAGGTTACAATCTCCTCGTGGCTGCCATGTTGGTAGTGTTCAGGTTACAATGTCCTCGTGGCGGCCATGCTGGGTATTGTTCAGGTTACAATCTCCTCGTGACGGCCATGTTGGTATTAACAGGTTACAATCTCCTCGTGGCGGCCATGTTGGTAGTGTTCAGTTACAATCTCCTTGTATGGCCATGCTTTCGGTGTGTTCAGGTTACACCCTTGTGGCGGCCATGTTGGTAGTGTTCAGGTTACAATCTCCTCGTGGCGGCCAGCGTTGGTAGTGAGGATCAGGTTACAATCTCCTCGTGACGCCATGTTGTATTGTTCAGGTTACAGAATCTCCCTCGTGGCTGCCATGTTGGTGGCATGTTCAGGTTATAACTCCAAAGGCCATGTTGGTAGTGTTCAGGTTACACTCGTGGCGGCCATGTTGGTAGTGTTCAGGCTTACACCTCCTCGTGGCGGCCATGTTGGTAGTGTTCAGGTTACACCTCTCGTAAGTGTCAGTTGTTGGTAGTGTGTTCAGGTTACAACTTCCTCGTTGTGGCCATGTTGGTAGTGTTCAGGTTAAAATCTCCTTGTGGCGGCCATGTTGCAGTGTTCAGGTTACACCTCTTTTGGCGGCCATGTTGGTAGTGTTCAGGTTACAATCTCCTTGTGGCGGCCATGTTGGTAGTGTTCAGGTTACAATCTCCTTGTGGCGGCCATGTTAGTAGTGTTCAGGTTACAATCTCCTTGTGCGCCATGTTGGTGTTCAGGTTACAATCTCCTTGTGGTGGCCATGTTGGTAGTGTTCAGGTTACAGCACCTCCTCGTGGCGGCCATGTTGGTAGGTTCAGGTTACACCCCTCGTGGCGGCCATGTTGGTAGTGTTAGAAAACTGCGTAAAACTGTCTGTACACATAACATTTTATAACATCTGATGAGGATCTTATGATACTGCAAACATTTTTACTAATTATAAATAAACATTGTGTGTGTGTATTTGTGTACATAGTGAGCGCATATAGTGTGTGTGTGTGTGTATGTGTATACATAATGTTAGTTTGAGCACTATTTGACATTGTTTCATTTGAAATCTTGACAATTTTTAGAAACAATTGTTCAAAAATTTCTTAATCCATTGATAAACCATATATATGTATATATATATATATATATATATATATATATATATACAGTTCATTCATTAAAGTGTTTTTTTTTTACTGTGATGTATAATTGTATATATTTTTATTTTGTACATAGCTATCAGAGACGCACGTTATGGTTCCGATGTTGTCAACATGAGTTTAAAACAGCATACAGTGTACAGGTAAGCAGTGAACATAGTCTCACGGCATGCTCTCATAACGTCTGACAACCACTGCGCAGTGCAGTGATGGCTCATTGGTACCTGCCGCCGTACAGTGCAATGGTATATCAGTGTCCATTAATTACGTCAACAAATTTCGGCACATCCTAGACCCACACTTCCCTCTCCCCCTTGTCAACAAGTGTCACACTCTAGGTGACACCTTCCACCTCCTAATCAAATTGTTCATACAAAAATTTATTGACATGTACAATAGGGTGGAGGACAATTTTTTTTTTATTCTAATAGTTCAAAATGGTTGCCAAATGGTATAAGTAGCTACGGCCTAAAATATCTTTTATTTAGTGTAACGTTTACCGGTACCTCAAACGCCTTCACATTTTAAAGGATACAAACTTTAAAACAATACAAAAATTTTGAATGTGATCAACATCTCAATAGTGATATTCGTAATGTTATTGTGCAAATATGAATTGCTGAATCCAAATTATGTTATGAATTAACAATTTAACAATTTACAATAAGTCAGGATCGTCGATTTTTCTTAAGGCGGGAGACACAGCACATCGTGACAGGAAGATGGTATTCCACAAGTGTCTGTCACCATCTTTGCACGACGGTTTTGTTTTATTTCAAACCAAACAGCCATAAACCCTCACAATATAACTTGAAAGTTCTTTTAGCTCAAATGACGGAGACATTCTTGCAATATACAAACGAAGTATTCTGTTCGCCGTTGTTAACCAGCGTGCATGAGATAAATTTGCCAGGATCGCGGCGAGCAAGATCATTGAACAGTTGCCTCCTAATTACATTTCCTTGACATATATCCAGAAGATATGATTGATCTGTGCTTAAATCATCAAAAAGAAAATTTCCGGGAAGTCAGCATCTATCCTCTTGAAAGCAACTGGTGGAGAGTTTCACAACTCTGAACTACTACCTCCAATAGTACCTAATAATCTGCGAGAACCAGTTGTTGGACCACTGAGGTGTTTGATGCCGAAGTGGCAATTCATTCGCAACTGAACAGGCTAATTCTATTTTTTCTTCTATAAACCGTATCACGCCACCTTTGTAACCTGTATTGTTTACTGTACCATCGCATTCGCAACTAATAACGTGTCTGTGCTGATTGTGTTTTGACAAAAAAATCCCATCATACAACAGCTGCAGCAGCACTAGAAGAAGGTGAAATGTGTCCAACATACTCTGATCCAGGCTCGTGAATTTGTGCAAAATGTTCTTCAATTCTTTGATTCCACTCTTGCTTCGTTACAAACGTTTGTCATTTCGTCCATAAAAAAATTCATGCAGGTTATCCATTTTTTTCTTTCTTTTCTCAGCTTGTTTCGATCTATGATAGCCTACTTGTATTTTGTTCTAAGGCAAAGCCAATATCTTCTAAACTTGCTGTAGCTATTGCAGCACCTGCTCTGTCTGAAATCCCATATCTGTCTGGGAGCGTTACGAATTGTTTCTTTTTTGTGAGTGATTGAAGTTAATTGCACTGGGTTATTATGGTATAATCATATTCTTCATCTTACACTGTATAATCGGATGCTGTCAAAGAACATCTGACTCCAATTGTTTCTTTGAGCTACATGCTGCCAATTGTTCACTATCATGGCGCATATGTCTGTCTCCTACAGCTGCTTTCCCCTTGCTTTGCGTTTTTCCCCATATTCCTTGATTTTTACATCTACTTTACCGATGTACATCATTCTTAAGGTTCTTGGTCTACTAGGAAGCCTTTTCTTCTAATGGAACTTTATGGCTGCAGGCATTGGCAAGGACACATCTTAGATTTACATTTGCAAACGGCAATATCAAACAAAGTGTTTTACTGCGATTTGCAAACTTTAGTTTGTTTCTATAGCTGTTGTCATTCTGTCGTCCTTTAAATTTTTCAAGAACCTTCAAGAACTTGTAAGTACTTATCATCTTTAATACTCGCGGGTGGCTGACGGTCGGTATGGAAGCTTTTCCCGGATGTCTATGGCGGCAGCAACAGCTAACAATTCCTCAACAGTAGGTTCTCTTCTTCTGTCGTACATTTCAATTCATGTTTCTTTAGCAAGTAGTATTTGGGTGATATCTTCATATGCTGGGAGAACATTGCATGGTAAATCCTTGGATGAACCAAATACTGGACATTCAGCCTTGCTGACGAGGTAGATGGTAGTTTTGGTGATGGAACTGAGTGTCATGTTATTTGCTTGTGAATCGGGAATTTTGTTAAAAATGTTAATTGTAAGCTCCGTAGAGGCCAGCAGAATTGTGAATTAGTTAATATATTATTTAGATAACTACTAATACCAAAACTTAATTATTATATTCAATTCTGTCTTTTTAAAAGATTGATAACTTATGGATATTTACCTTAGTTACAGCCGGTTTTTCCATTAAAATTGTCTTAAAATTTCAAAAATACCTTTATTCAGGGGCGCCGAGAGCTAACAGGGGCCACATGGCAGGACATCACAGGGCACCTTCTGTCAAAATAAGTCAATTCCAGATATAGTCATAAAAAGAGACATAAAAGTTTTAATCTAAATGTATTTTACTTGCCCCCGTTAATGCACTATCGCCCATAAAACGACACAAGTTTTTCCTAACAATGGAATTTTGTGGAACTGACTTTACGATATGCAGACATGCAAAGCTACAACAAAACTTTGCGGTCTTTCTTCTTGCAAACACTTCAATCATATTGTTGTAGTCAATCGTTCTTGTGGTCGACCTACCACACAGCACCCAAGGCTGGTTAGGCGTTTTTCACATTGTCGATCTCAGAACATTTTTAACTCGGGCCAATTAGCTGAAAGACTGTTCGTTTGAGCAACGGTAACCGGAAGTGTGAAGATAAGTTGCAAATGATCAAAGGTTTGGAAACAGTATATCGATTTTCAAATTGTGTAAACGGTTCAGCAAGTCAAATGGTTCAGAAAAACTTTTCTGCTAGAGTTGCAACGTGTATTGTTGTCAGAGGCTCCAACTCATCAACAGATCGGCGCTAACATTAACGACATATTTATCCGCTAGGTTCTTGGCTGCGATGAGACGTCTTCTGTATTCATATCATACATTTCTACAGAACGCCGAACAATTCGTCCAAATTCTTCGCCGCTCGTATCGTGTTGTTAAATTCGCAATCACGCAGTCAATCACGACGTAGAAAACGGAACGCTTGAAGTGTTAGTGTCGATCCTGCTGATCATCATTGTCGTCGAGAATTGTTCTATCTGAGCAATAGTCGTCTTCGTTTGCGTTTTGTCTCTGCCAAACACAGGGACTGTCTAACACCGCAGCCTCAGCAACAAGTTTGCTCTCAGACAATATCTCATCCCACTTGGATCGAAGCAGTTTTAAATCGCCATTGAGGTCACGAATATTAGCAACTTCGACATCAAGAATTGCTTCTCTTGCCTGCAGCAGCGAATTCTAAAATTGATAGCTTTAAAACGTCAAATCACAGCGATGCCATCAGAATCTGATTCGAAAGAAGACAGGTATGAAATCATGCCGGCTACATCAGAGCGAGTCTCTGGTGTCAAATTCAGTTCCTGCACTTGGGTAAGCGCCGTCATTATACTCAGCAAATGCGCTGCGAAAGTACTTACCACTATCGACACGAATTGACCAGCGCGTTTCTGACGGATTGTGAAGAAAGTATCCGATGCCAATAGTCAAATTCCCATCTCTGCGGACTGCTGCTGAAGAGATTGTATAATTTCTGGACTACTGCGAAGAATGATATCATCACTTGTGTACAGCACTCTGGCCGAATGCACGCCACACAAATCAAACTAAGGCAGCCACACGGTGAGAACGTTGCCAAAGGATTGCTCTTTAGTATATTACATAAATGTTGTATTAAACCACTCATATTGCTTCCATTGTCATACCCTTGGCCGCGACAGTTCGTAAGCGGTATGTTATGTTTTTTCAACGTGTCAATGATTAGCTGAGCTATACTTCTCCCGTCTTCCACAAATGCAAGGAATCTCTCATGTAGTTCGAAGGTATCCAAGTCAGTGTTTAGATGTATGTACCGCAAAATGAATAATAGGCCTCTACGCTGGCGGCTATGGGCTTTGCTATGACACATATATAATAAGACAATTTCAATAATTATAGTTTGATTGAGTTAATTTTAGATAATTCAAGATAATTATAGTTAGTTATGAATATATTTCAATGGAAATATTATAAAAATTCTATTGACTTTTGGCTTTTTACACCGGGAGGAAACGAAGAGGTTTATCGATTTATCGAATTCTGGCTTGTGATTGGATTGAGAGTAAATGTGCGTGTATACGTTTCTCCCATGTTAATCCTGGTGGAAAGCCATAGAGTTATTAATACAATTTCACAATATTTCTATAGAAATCTATTCATAACTCTATGACTTTTTATCCACCGGCACTGCCACATCTTCATTCTAAGATTAATTCTATGATGGCACACATTATACTCATATTTCAAGTAATGTCTAAAAATAGTTGTACACCAATCTACACTCGGGATTACTATATATTCAATGAGCCTCATCAGTCGACTGAATTTTCTTAAGTTTCGTTCGGATTTGGCTGCTATCGGCTGTCATCGACGTACCCTCAATAAAACAACGAGTCGTGAAAAAATTGACATGGTCGGGGCGGCCGGGCCCCCTTACAGATGCGGGTCCCCCTAATCCCCCCACTCGGCGTGCCTGCCTTTATTATCATCATTAGACTGCTTCATTGTTTACAAAATATAAAAATGAAAGTATGATGCTTCCTGGGACGGGTGCAAAAGTTAGATATTGACTGTTGATTTGCTAGATTATAATTAAATGGTTGAATAAGTAAAAATTTCAACTGGTTTGGGACAACGGTAAATATCAACGGATATTGTAAATATTTACAGTTGGATTTATATTCATTATGTAACGTTTTCACTATTATATTTAAAAAAAAAAACAATTGTTTCGCTCAACCCTAATGTACAAGTGTACATAACTTAATATATATATATATATATCCAGAGGCCCGGTATCTAGACAGGACATCCATGAAGAAGGAGTTAAAATTTGAGAACTTTATTCGAGCGCCACAATTATAAATCTATTTTTTTAAATAGCAATACGTAGGTACTCTCCTTAGCAGGGCCAACAATGGGTGATGAATTCTAAAATAGCTGACAAGAGTATGCAGAATAATACAATAATAGACAATAGTTCTTCCAGTTAGCTCACTCTAAATTTCGTGAGATAAATATCCAAGAGAAGCTTATCAACTTTATTATCAGTGATATTGCCAATGACAGTAATTTTTAACAGCTCATTTGCAGAGATAGGCACTTCAAGTACAAGTCAGTCATTTCAAGGCTCACTGCTACCTTGAAACGTACTTAGAATTTCATATTTCCTAAAGGCTCATTGCTACCTTGAAATTTACTCAGAATTTCATAAAAAGCTTATTCAACTGAGGCACAATATATTTCCGACTGTGACAAGTAACTTTCTCGATCATGAAACTTCCTTATACACGGCATTACCTTGTATTCAATGTGTTTGATTTATCTGCCTAAAATGAAGACAACAATTTTTTTGCTTCATTCCACAAATATTTCCCATCAATTTTAGAGACTTGTCAACAAACTGATAATTTGTGATAGGGCGAACCCTGATAAGTTCCTTTCCATCTGACGGGTCTGAATGTAGGCGCGCCAGAATGTGAAACTCACCCAAAAATTTGATTATAACATCTTAAAAGTCGAACAATTTGGAAACCGAAATATATTAAAAAATCCCTATGAATAAAAACATGCTTTGAAATTTGAACAATCGACGTGTTACTTCTAGGTTTTTGTATTATTTTTAGGTCCTTCTCTTTGCGACCATCTTTTACACCATTTATAACATCCGTCATTATTTCTGCAGCTTTAAACATTGTTTATTCGTATTTAATTTTCAAATATTCAAACGACGGTATCTGCCTTGGGGTAGCTTTTGGTACAACGGGCCAAGGTCCAACGCTGGAGGAAGGGGTTACCGCGCTTGAAAGGGTTTCCAATGCCTGAATGTGCCCGTACTTGGAGATGTTTTATTGTTAACTAACAGTAGGGCTTCAAATCAACGAGTAATTAATGCGTTAAAATAGAATTTACAAAACTAGAACTATGTATAATATTATTGCCTGCAGCTCAATAAGTTGTGCATCTTTGAAGTTTATAAATGATTCTTGATCGTTTCATCATACTTTTGAAATTGATGGGCATTGGCGGCGGAACGAAATATTTTATGTGGGGCATTAAAATTCATAGGGGCGGCTGAAAAATTTAAGGGGCACATAAAATTCCTGACCGAAAGACAAATTTTACCCCTTAATTCAATAATAATATAGTAATTTCTGTAGCAAGTATTTAATCGATATTATTAAAAAAATAATATATTAAAAAAATATAAATGAACATTGGAGTAATTTCTGTCGTCAACTGATTTATTACTGAAAATGAATGTTAGGTATGTTACTATTGAATTCTTTAAATAAAGTGAGCAAATTCGGCAGTCTAACAGGATTATTAATTATTGTAAACATTGCAGCTTTATGTGCTAACTACAAATATATAACAGTTAGTAGACCTGTCTTGTTTTTCAGGGCATACGCATAATATCAGTTTCAAACATTCCTGTATTATTTATTCTGATATTTTATATTTTATAATAATTACATCTATAGATAGAAACTTACAATTAAGTTACAATTAAGCAAGATATTTAAATTTTAATATTCAATAATTTCGGAACATATTTTTGAGAATTATGTTCATTAATGTTATAATTTTATGAAAATATAATGCATGAATGTGTCTTAAAAAGACTCAAACTCTTTATTATAGCTCTCTAAGGACTTACCATCCACTGATCAAATATTTTGTCACGCGTAATTATCCATTTAAGGTATATTATGATTACTAAGTTACGAGATTAAACAAGTTTCAATAGTCTTTGGATAATATTACAAATCAATCCAAGTATAAATAAAACTATTTAAATGCACCAAAGTATTCTGGCGATGTTCGTTCAAACTTATAAAGGCTTCTGCAATTTCTGTAAGATTAACGCAATCAGCCATGTCCTTATGTGTGTGAAGAATAATCATATTGTTGGAGACGTTTTTTGAGTCATTGTAGAAGGTAGATAGGTTTTTAGACGGCTGAGAGTCGAGAACGTTCTTTCAGCTGTTGCAGATAAAGCTGGACATGTGAGAGATAAATACGCAATGTAAAATTTGAAAATGATAGTTTTCCCAATTGAACTTTCAATTTTGAAGAGGTCACTTATCGTTGAAATCTATGCAACATTTTAGTGCATGCCTCTCGTTCAGAAGCTTTTAACAAACCACAAAACATTTTTATTTGTGTAGTAAGTCGAGCAGAGTTAATTTCTTGGATATTCAAGAAGCCATTTGTTTTCATCCAGTTCCATATTGATATGTTGTGGTTCATTTGTTGCTGCCACAATTAATTTTTCAATACTTGTCATAACCTGTTGTCCTTCATATTCAGTGAACCTTTCATGTATTGTGCAGCATCAATAGCCTGAAAAAATATTTCTGGCGAAAATATTCCTCAACAGTTGGAAATTTGATAATAAATATTTGTATTTATTTTAAAAATTACATTTGCCGTCATTCTATAGATGGCAACACTTTTAAAATATGCCACAACAACTCTCAATAATAAGATTAATAAAATGTAAATTAATTATAATTTCTTTCAAATATTAAATTTAAGAAATAAATCAAATGAATTATGAAAATGAAAATGATACATATAAACTAAAATGAATTACAAAGTTAAACAAGTTAACAAAGTTAAAATTTTAGTGGGGGGGGAGACTGAAATTCAAGCGGGGGCGCCGCCACCCTTTAAAGCATTTAGGGGGGCGCAATCTGCCCCCTGCTCCGGCCAGTGTTGATGGGATTTTAATATAAATTCAATTTATTCAGAGGTATCTATGTATTTAAGTACGTCAGATGCAGTCTCATCCTCATGTGTTAGCCGAGTTATCACTGAACAAAGTTCGACTGAGAAAAATGTAAAAGATCGATCCATCTGTGTTATTTGGATTACAATTAAACGAACGACACAACACACACACTAACGATATAAAATTTAATGTATTCATCTCATATTCTGAAGTTTTTAAGGAGGCAGATACAGCCACCTATTGTCAGCAGAGCGATTGTTGAACCTAACTTTACTAATGCCAGGCAAATATAATTATTTGGAAAATCATGTTTTTTGCGGACATTTTTTTTCTTTTTATATCATTTATAATGGGAAAATTTTAAAACCAACGACTTGGAATGCGAAAAAAATCATAAAGAATAAGTCTGTATTAGAGGTATCACGGCACTGAATGCCTAATATGCCGCCCTCCTCCAAAAGTGCCGCCAATAGCAGACCCCCCCACACGCACACAAACACCTATTTACACATAGATACGGAATGCAGAATTTTCTAGTTTACTAAAATTCATATAACTAACATCACATTAATATTTTAAAAACTATGATTATATAATCAATGACGGGAGAGTGTACTTACCGTGAGTACATTTCCCATTAATGGAAGTACTTACCGTGAGTACATTTCATTAATGGGAAGTGTGGCTTACCGTGAGTACATTTCATTAATGGAAGTGTACTTACCGTGAAGTACATTTCATTAATGGAAGTGTACTTTACCGAGTACATTTCATTAATGGAGAGTGTACTTACGTGAGCACATTTCATTAATGGAGAGTGTACTTACTGCAAAGGTAGAACTTTCATATATTACTGTATACATTTCATTAATGAAGAGTGTACTTACTGCAAAGGTAGAACTTTTATATATTACTGTATACCATTTCATTAATGAAGAGTGTACTTACTGCAAAGGTAGAACTTTTATATATTACTGTGAGCACATTTCATTAAATGTAGAGTGTACTTACCGTGAGCACATTTCATTGGAAGAGAGTAGTTACTGTGAGCACATTTCATTAATGGGAGAGTAGTTACCTTGAGCACATTTCACAATGGGAGAGAGTAGTTACCTTGGAGTAATATTTCATTAATGGGAGAGAGAAGGTTCTGAGCACATTTCATTAATGGGAGATAGTAGTTACCTTGAGTACATTTCATTAATGGGAGAGTGTACTTACCCTGTCACATGGTTTCAATAACTTCACATTTCTATTTTACGCTCTAACAAATTGCTGACACTGGATGTTGTCAATGAACTTCTCTACCCCCCACACACACACTTGTTAACATCTGTCAAACTTATATTAGTTGACGTAGTTAATGGTCCACCCTTAAGCCTCAGATTAGTTAGTAAAATGTTGGCCGTATGTATTTATTTATTAATAAACATTGTAGAATTTTTCAATAACTGAGTAAGTATTGTTAATTTTTCAATAACTGAGTAGGTATTGTTAATTTTCAATAACTGAGTAGGTATTGTTAATTTTTCAATAACTGAGTAGGTATTGTTAATTTTTCAATAACTGAGTAGGTATTGTTAATTTTTCAATAACTGAGTAGGTATTGTTAATTTTTCAATAACTGAGTAGGTATTGTTACTTTTTCAATAACTGAGTAGGTATTGTTAATTTTTCAATAACTGAGTAGGTATTGTTATTTTTTCAATAAGTGAATGGGTATTGTTAATTTTTCATTAACTTAGTAGGTATTGTTAATTTTTCAATAACATTCAACTATTTCTTGTGTAGTTCAAGTTAAATACTCTTGTTCTCCGGTAGTAAATGGCGTCTGGTCTCTGTGGTCCACATGGGGTGACTGTAGTGTTAGCTGTAATAATGGAACCAGATCAAGACATCGATATTGTAACCAGCCAAAATGATGTACAGCGGTGCTCCGTCAAGGAGCTAGCACGGAACAGAAATTTCGTTTATTGGAGTACATGTCCGGGTAAGTTGTTGGTTGACAAACATATCAAGTAGTATAAAGTGTTTCTTCATTCTGGTCAACATAATGTCATTGACATGTTCACTATCTTGCATAATGAATAGTAAAGTTATCACCTTATGTCATTATATATGTCACACAACCTATTGAATGTATATAATATGTATATATATATATATATATATATATATATTACATAAATGTTTAACATAATCCCATGACTGAATGTTATATGGATCTCGACAGATAACTCATACACTTGTTCATTAACGTTGACATTTGTCAAACGTCATACGCTGACATAATAACTATTATATGTCAATTTGAACATTTTGAAAAGTTCATTTATTAGTGAAGTTAAAGAAAACTGATCACAGATATTCCTTTTGTTGAAAAAAAAATATGTCCTTAATCATTTATAATAAAAGGTAGTTGTTTTGAAAATATGGTTCAATTTTTATTTAAGCCTTAAAAATATTTACAGGTTTTCGTAAGAACAACAAAATTCAGTATAGCGCAGCCTTAAAACAATCACAACCACACATTCTTGGACTGTTGATTATATTTTTAGGGTAATTTATTATTTAAGACACTCTGGATTAGGGTTCGAAAATTACGCGTAAGATTGGCGCGCGTAATTTACGCGTAAATTACGCGTAATTTACGCGTAAGTTACGCCTAAATTACGCGTACCATTAATTCCCAATTACTTGAAAATTTATATTCCTTTTGTTGCTCACGCTCACTGATTGCTAATCCGGTTCCGCCGGATTTTGCACTATCCGGTGAAATCCGGTTCTGCCGGATTTACATGTATCCGGAATAACCGGATTCCGGAATCCGGAGTATACCGGCTTTGGAATTTGCCAGATTTTGTGACTCACCGGATCATAATCTGAAATAAAAGTAATTCTCTTTCCCGAATTTCACACGATCACGGTACATTAATCGATTGTTTCGAGCGTTGAGCTTGTTTAATGTTTTGAACATACCAGAGGCTAGAGTCAGCACCGCTAATAGTGGCCAATCGGCCCAATCCCATACATGATAGTACGGGGATGAGTAATTATTATTCGTGACGTCATCTTAACCACAATCACCAATGACGTTGTAACAGAAATAATAAGCAACTATACTGCCCAAGCGTCTGGCCACCAGCCCGCCACCTTCATAACAAAATAAATAACCTAAATGAATGGTTATTGATAAATTCAACATTTAAGTTATTTCGATTTCTCTGAGAGATGGAAAAGATGTCTTCTTTGTTATTAAATTAAAATGCATCATCCACGAGATTTCCTTGTTAAAAAAATAGTTCCAATTGAATATTAAATATTGTAAAAATGAAAAATAGAATATTTTTCCATTCTGAAATTTCCGTGAAGAAACACTAATTCTCTAACACTAATTAATATAACAAGTCACTGAGTTGGTAATCTAACCCTAACCCTAACGTAATGTCTTCCATTAAAAGCAATTCCTTCCCAATTTTTTAATTTTTTAATTCTATTTTATAATAAAGGTTATTATAATTCTATTTAAACAAGGAATTAAAAGTCAAATATGCTTTAAAAAATTTACCGTAATTTTAATTCATATTTTGATTTATATTATCGTTCACTCAATTGTTAAAAATACATATCATTTTTGAGTAAAAATTAACATTACGTTAGCGGTCTAGTATAAATTTAAAGGTCTTTGGTGATCTCTATCTCACCAAGCCATCTTCAGCGATTCTCGCTTGGTTTAAACGACGGTAGCATGTAGCCGCGGCCCGCGGCGCTCAGCTGTGATTATGTGGCATCACTGGAATGTGTACATTATTTGGCTGTGGACTTGGAGTAACTTAACCCTGTTAACAAACTAATAGTCATTAGTTAGTTATCAACATCTTATTCTTACTTCTTTAGGCTTGAATAATGGCTTTGTCAAATGCCAATTGAATTCATTAAAATTTGTATTTCAATTTTCAAACTTGTAAAGTACAGAAATACAGAATTATTGTTCTCAAATCTCAATTCAATTCAATCTTGTTATTTGTTTTTTCCAATTAATTATCCATTTCAATACACATCATAAACTATGAACATTTGAACAATAACAATAAGCACTAAGCATCCATCATCCAATGAGCCAACGACAAGACGAGATGAACTCAGATGATGAGTCTGACTTTCTCCTCAGATTCAAAACAATTAGTGCACTACAATAGTTAAAAATTACACTGCCAAGTGGCAAGTGCCAAAGTAATGAAAGTAATAGACTCATAGTAAAGTTTTTTTCCTTTGACCTTGCAGCGAGTTAGAACTTAGGGGCCGTCCATAAAGTAAGTCACGCTCCAAGGGGGGGGGGAGGGGGTATAAGAAAGTGTGACAGTTTGTGACAAGGGGGAGGGGGGGTCAGGCCAAGTGTGACGTCACATTTTTAAAATATATTTTTAATTTTATTTCTAATTTAATTTTTTATTTTTTTAGTAAAACTTAATAGTTTTAAAAATAATTTTCAAAAAAAAATTGTGAAACACTTGAATTAGTTTTATGTCAAAATAGCATGAAATGCATATCTTTTCAATGTATTGTTCACAATTCCTCATGCTAATTAGGACCGCTAATAAACTGTTGCAAAGCCTTGTTTTATCAGTTGCCTTACGGAAGTGTTATTATTTCTTTTTTGTCTGCTGCATAATTATATTACCGTAATTGAAGTTGCAATCCATCACTTCGTTAAAATAATATTGATGCCTTATTCCTTGGAACCAGTACACCAGGAAGAAGTGCTTATAATCGCGTGGAACATCGAATGGCTCCATTTAGCAGCAAACTGTCTGGTGTCATATTGCCAAATGAACATTATGGCATTCACTTTGATTCGCAGGGCAGAACAATAAATGAGGGTTTGGAAAGAACAAACTTCAATTTGGAAAGAACAAACTTCAAGTTTGCAGGTGAAACTTTAGCTGAAATCTGGTCGCATGTGATTGTTGACCAATTTCCAACAGTTGCAGAATATATCAACCCTGAGAAACCTGAATTGGAAGCAGCAGGACTGATGTCGAAGGATAAGAATGGTTTGACCATCATGTTCTCACCAGCCAATACTTCACTCAATTTTTGAAATGTCAGGACATAAAATGTTGCGACAAAGTACGGAGCTCATTTTTTAACGTTTTACCTTCGAGATTATTTCCTCCTCCTAATCCAATCCCAATCAACCAAACAACTGATGGACTCAGAGCTTCAGAAAGAGCAGATGCAGATGCACATACATTTCCTTCATTGTTTTTTTGTGGCACAAACTCTCAAATTTGATGACATTATACCAAGACAAACAGGAGTTTTTAAAGTGCAACCATATGATCTTTATTGTCCATCTTTGCAGACCAGCATACATGCTCGAATTTGCAAAGTGTGTCACTTATACTTTGCCTCACAAACAATGTTGAAGAAACATACAGGATAACACAGAGCTCGGGCGCAGGAGAATGTAAAAAAGTAAAGTTTCCTTAGCCCTAAAGGGCCATCGGGGCAGATGCAGTGTAGAATTCATCTGTTTCTATAACCTAGGCATATGAAGGGATCGTGTTGTTTGCACAATTCCCAGCCGCCTGTACTCCCCCAACATAAAGTCAGGTACCCATTTAAAGCTGGGTGGACTTGGGAACTTTCACCAGGACCTGAAAAAGTCCTAAGGTTCTCACTGAGATTCCAACCCGGGACCCTCCGGTCGACAGTCGAGCGCTCTATACCACTCGACCACCCGTCTCCTAGGAGAATGTGCCAACCCCAAATTTTCCAGAATCAACTCAGATAAAACGCATTTGTCCTTTGAGAATATAGCACCAGAGCTGCTCACATAATTTGTCAATCTAGTCCTTTTTTTAGTCACATTGTTTTGTTTCCATTTTTATTATTTAATCACTGGTTGAGGTCAAGTTTCGCTAATCTACTTCTAATCCTGTGTCAATAGAATGCATAATCGGAAGATTATCTCAAAGTTCACCTCACCCATTGTAAATGAATAGGTAGCAGATAAATGATGTTTATTATATAATTGTCAATCTAATTTTTGCATTTTTTTTTCAAATTCGATTGATTGAGTTACTGTTTCAAAGAATAACTGATACAACTATTGACAATTAGTTATTCTACGATTAAAATCATTTAATAATCTGATAGTTCTTTTAATACTTATATTTTAAGGTAGTTTAATAGTGAAGTGAGATTTAAGTTTTCGATTAAATTTTAATTAGTTCTTAATTAAAAAAATTTTTTCGAAAGTGTGAAGTACTTTGGGGGGGGGGGGGGGTCCCGAGATTTGTGACAGTTTTTGACAGGGGGGGGGAGGGTCAAAAATCGTCAAAAATAGCGTGACGTATATTATGGACGGCCCCTTAACAGCGAGTTTAGTTACATATGGATAATAAGTTATTATCAATCTGCGTTATATTCTGATTTCAGTGATTTCTGAATAATTTCTATTTTCTAATTAATTTCAAAGTTCTTCACTTCCAACTTCCAATCAGCCAATGTCATTTAGCCATTTCTGTTCAGAGGGCATCCAACCCCTCAGATTTACCGGTATCTGCAAAGTACCAAAATCCGGAAAAATAATCCGGATCCGGTAACGGATCCGGCGGATTTCGCATAAGAAAATCCGGATCCGGTTGGAAAAAGCGGATCCGGCACACCCCTAATTTTAATAATGTTTTCAAAGGTTTTTACTTGTAATTTACCGGTCATACTAATTTGCCCGTCGTCCGCATCGGCCACGTATTTCGTCGTGTATTGACTGCATCAGCGGTGGCCATCTTTGGCTGAGTAGTACTGTCTAATACGGTCAACGCGGGGCGGGTGCAATGCGCCTCGAAATACGGCCGCCGCGGGTGCCGAACTCAGCAAAAGACGGCACACGCGATCGTCGCTGGTTAGGGTTCGTAAAATTACGCGTAAGATTTGCGCGCGTAATTTACGCCAAAATTACGCGTGTCATTAATGTCCAATTACTTGAAAATGTATGTTCCTTTTGTTGCTCACGCTCACTGATTGCTAGCAGGTGTATTTTTTAATAATGTTTTCAAATGTTTTTACTTGTAATTTACCGGTCATACTAATTAGCCCCGTCCTCCACGTATTTCGTCGTGTACTGACTACATTAGTGGCGGCCATCTTTGGCTGAGTAATACCGTCTAATACGGTCGACGCGGGACGGGTGCAATGCGGCACGAAATACGGTCGCCGCGGTTGCCGAACTCAGCAAAAGACGGCACACGTGATCAACGCTGGTGCAATCCGCAGCGAAATACAGACGACGTGGATGCAATACGCAGCGTAATGCGGCCGACGCGATCGACGGAAGCACTATACACAGTAAAATGTTTTCTATACGTTTCATGACATTTGGAACATATATTATTATAGATAATGTTTTAAAAAAATGGGGTTTTCCAGATTACAATACAAAAATTTCATGTCAGGGGAAAATGTTTTCTATACGTTTCATGACACTTGGAACATATCTAGATAATGTTCAAAAATTATTATTATTATTTTTTGGGTTTTATAACCTCCCCGTTTGGCTTGCGGCCGCTTGCCATACAGCTCATGGCGGCATTGTGTAGAAAATTTTTATGATTTTGTCTTATTTTTAACCAGACTTTGGTTTCCTTATTGAAAATATTTATTTTATTATGTTTACTAAAACGATTAAAACAAACAATTTACTGTGCGGTTTACGCTGTTTTACCAAACGAATACTTCCGGTTTAGGCTTATGGCCGGATGTAGATGGTACTCCTAATCACTGAAATTAATTAATCGCCGCTGTTAACACAACAAATTGCGACAGAAACAATTAAAAATGGCCGTCAAATATACATTTTTTAAATTACCGTAATTTACGCGTAATTTTCCAAAATTACGTTACCGTAAATTACGCGTAATTTACGGTAACTTACGCGTAACGTTACACGACTTCGAACCCTACTCTGGATAGGTACCTGAGGGAGTACTTGATCCTGAAGATACTGTTAGTCCTTGAAAAACACTTTCAACTTCTGCGTCTTCTGATTCATCAGCTTCATCTAATGAATAGAATATACAGTAAAAGTTATTATACATTTCAGACTTGAGACGACTTTATATTTTAATTAAACTGTTGAATTATAAGAACATCATATATAATATTATTGATTTCCAGTGTGCGTTAAATCGAAAGCAGAAAACAAGAATTCAAAATGGCGTCATCCCCTGTGTCTCGATTCATTCTTTCTTTTTGATATTATCTATAGTTTTCAATAGTTTCTGTGCTTTTAATTATGAAATGTAAAAGTCCCCAATATTAAAAATTAATAATTAGCATATAACATCATTCAAATCATTGTTGTTTTTATTACAACAGAGAATTTTAACATCGACATACGTAAACAATAGTAATAATCGAAAATCTCCGACGTCGGAGACGATAAGACTATTGACCGTGTTTTCGTATCTAATTTCGTAAAACAAGTTCTTTTTAAAAGTCGATATAATATTTAAAAAAAGAAATTCTGCACATTTCTATACTAATTAAGTTCTCAGCTTTTAAAATATTTATGATTTTAAATAAATACGGCTTTGAGTTTCTTAAATACAAAATAACAATATAGACCTAAAAAAAACTAGGTCAAAAGGCAATGAAAACATAACCAAGCAATATTTTTCTAATAGTACATTAAAACTGCAACAAAATGACTGTCGCGTTGGCTGAATGGTTATGCGACTTGACTTGCATCACTTTTTTGTTTGCAGACTCTCCAAGTTCGATTTCTCCCAGAGACATTTTTTTTATTGTTTTTTTTTCCAGAATATATCCTTTTAGTTGTTTTAATGAAAAGTAACTAATTAGATCTCTTTGACATTTTTTAAAATTTAAATAATTTATCTTTTAGGATGTTTTAAGAAAAAGAAACAACCACTAATTAGATTTTAAATTATTTCATAACTTAAAAAAACAAGCAATTAAGCCTGTTCCATTCTGGACACAGGACGTGTTAGCGCATTTTCATGTTATGGATCAGTACGTATGCTATCTTTCAGTAAATATTTGTAAATTTTGGAAATGTTTATAAATTTAATTGTGTAATGTGTAATCTGTAAAAAAAAATTTATAAAGACGTTTCTTTATATTTGAAAAAAAAATATTTTCTCTTAAATCTAACTACAAGTGGTTTGTGGTCACTGAAATGGGACTCATAATTGAAACATTCTAAATTGTAGTCATTTAATCGTCCGAAAACTCCGTCAATTGTTGCATAGCTCTGATACTTTCAATTAAACTCAGAACACAAGCTTACTATTTCATTTGATGAGTTTCTTAATAAATCTTGGAGAAACTACGTGCTGCAGTATTTCGCACCAAATGAACTGGTTATTGAACGTACAAGGTGTATATATAATATATAAGCCCCTTAGGAGCCCTGAAGCCCGGCCATCAGAGGTCATATCGCAAAATGAACTTTTGATGTACACATGGCAGACCAAGACCTACAAAATGATATATACATCATGGGTCTAGGACTTATAGTTGCTGAGATATAGCGCTCCTTTATTAATATAGCTTATATAGTAAAAAACGGTACTAAGGCCCCTTTTACGGCCCTGAGAGGTCAGATCGCGAAATGGAAAAAAGTCATTTCTCGGCAGGCCAAGACCTACAAAATGATATATACATCATGGGTCTAGGACTTATGGTTGTTGAGATTTAGGGTGATGACAGACGGACGGACAGACAAAACGGGGACAATAGAGCATTTTTTTTTTCGAAAATGCTCTAAAAATTAACACAGAGGCGTAACTGGGGGGGGGGGGACTCCAAAATCGAAAGTCCCACCGGGCTCCAGCTTGAGGGGAGCCCCCAAAATTATTTTTTACATTAAATATTAAGTACATAATCTCATGTCATGGTATCGAATGTCAAAATGCAGGGCTCCCAAATCCTAGGTTCGGCAATGGCTTTACAAGTCTATCTTCCTGCAAAGGCTTTGCAGGGTACAGCTAGTACCTGAGAATAGGCGTATTGAAGTAAATGAAGTGGTAACAACTTTAGCCAAGTGTACATCTATCAGTGTTAAAGATTTTAGAGAAATTGTTAAAGAAAGTCAAGGGATACAAGTTTTGCCTAAGGATATTTACAATTTAAAATATAGTTTTAAAAAGTCTACCCTTGAAAAAACAGACCAGGAATGCATAAACAGCTTTCTGAAACAGCTGAATGCTGATGATGGCAGGGCTGACTATGGGAAAGATGGTTCTAATAATTTTGGTTATTTAAGTTACCAAACAAAAAAATATGGTCTGGTTATTAAATAAATATCCAGAGGTTTTGATCATGGATATTACTTACAAGACAAACAAATGCCTATTACCATTATAACAGTGATGTGTGTAGATAATGAAGGCAAAGGCCATCCTGTGTTTCATTCTTTCATTAGTTGTGAAACCCAGGATACACTATGTAAATGCCTACAGCTTTTGAAAAATTCTTATGATAGTCAACAAACTACTTGTTTCTTTGTTGATAAAGATTTTTCAGAAATAGCTTCATTAAATACTGTTTTTGATAATGCTCATGTTTTACTCTGTGCCTTTCATGTAAAAACAGCAATTGAGAAAGCGCTGTCTAAAAGATCTTTATTGCCCAAGATGGCTGAAACAATTGCAGAAATATTTTTCACCATGAAAGACACTGAGTGCATTAAAAAATTTGATGCTTTAAAAGATCAAATAAAGTCAATAGCTCCTCAAGATGTTATTGCCTACTTTGAAAATAACTGGTGGAATAAACCTGAGCTATGGGCTAGCCATTTACACCAGGACATCTTTCAATGACATGACATCAAATGCCACTATACAATTCTATTATCAGTCTTGTTAAGTATGATGGCCAGCTATTTAGTACTAGGTCTCTATCTTCCATCATTAATTCAAACAGTAGACATTATAATGTGCATATGGTGGATCCTGTTATTGACTTGATAAACAGCAATCTGACCCCTTTTGCTGCACGACATGTTGAACAGTACTTGACAAGTAAAAAAAATGATTACTCAATTCAGTCAAGTATAGAGAATGCATTTATTTTAGAAAGCAATAAAGGTTCTGCATTTAAAGTATTCTATAATGACTGAGTGTTCATTTTATAGAAACTTTAGCTGACCATGCAGACACATGTTTTTCCTAAGAAATTGCCATGACAAATCTCTGTATGAAACATTAGCACCTAGTCACAGATTCCAAAAAATCTGTTGATAATGAGTCTTTCTCTAGGCGTCCTGCTCTCACTAGCACCATAGTACCTAACAGAAAGATTTGCTCAGCAGAAAATAAATATTTGGTGGCAAATGTTCTGACTAAGAAAATTGCTTCATATTTATCTCTGCTAGGTACAGAGGATTTTAAGCAGAAATATGAGGAACTGGAGACACTGTTTAATCTTTGGCAGAGGGTAGATGATGCAGATCAAGATACACTAAATGGTGGTGCATCTATTAGTCATCAATGTGATTTATCTGAAGAAAGAGACGCAGTAGCTTCTGAAACTTTTAATGAAACTACAATTCAACTGCAATCAACACATGTTGTTCCTTTAATAGTTAGGTCAGATGATACTGTAATCTCTTCTTCTTCCCTATCCAATGAGGTACATAACAATGTTGCACCACTAGAGACATCAAGTTCTTCCCCTGCAGTAGATTTTTCATTTCACATTGTAAATTTAAAAAATGTAAAAGTGAAAGGAAGACCAAAAAATAAACAAAATTTTACTGTAAGGGGGAAGAGACAAGTTAAATGCCCTCTGACCTTTGACTTCAGAAGTCCTAAAAAAACTAGAAATGTTTCTTGTTGCCTCTGTTTCTGCTAAAGATGAAGTTCTTATGAAGTTCAGCATATAAAAAGCATTAAATTATTAGGGCAGTTTTTACTCAATAATGATTTTAGTTGTCTGGAGAGTTTTTTTTTCCATTTGATGCATGGCAGGAGTTAAAAAGAAGAGTGCATGAGAAAAAAAGAGACCCATCAGTATGCATGTTATGAATGTAGAGGAGAGTTGTGTGGTAGTTTAGTGAATATAGTAAGCTGTGGTGGATGTTGTGAGAGTTTTCATTATCATTGTGCAAGTTACAATTCTAAAATGAAAGCTAAGAATTGGTTTTGTGTTAACTGTTGGAATACATAATTGCAGTTTTTTTTTTTATTATTGAACTTTACTTTTTTTTTTTTTTTTACATTTTTTAAAATCATGGTCGGTGAGTTTCAATGTGTAGATTGTTTGCTTCATTAATTTTGCAAAGTTATATTGAAATGTAATAATTAAATACTTCAAAACTTTTTATCAAGTGATGAATTAACATACACTTTATTTTTCTTAATATGGATTTACTAATGTTTTCAAAATTTGCTATGTTGCTAAGTGACTTACTTTTAAAAGGGTTTATGAATATGTGTTGAAAATACTATACATCCATATTTTACAAAATTAAATTATGTATTGTTAAACTCTACATGTTTTAGCTGTTACTATTGTATTGATATAGGCCTTGGCCCAGTAGCATAGGAAGGGTACTGTTAGTTGTGCAGCAAACTAGGAGTTGTTAAATGTTTTAGCACTTTTTAGATTGGGAGCAAAAAAATGCAACTTGTACATAACACCAGAGCTAGAAAGGGCTCTGGGCTTGGTCTACTTATTCTATGATGATATATCATTTCCGGTTGGTATTAGCATCCATATCTAGACATTATATGCAAATCCTTTATTTCTTTAGTTTTTATCGTCTCAAAAATTAATTAAAAATTGCTGTATAAAGACATCTATTTAGGCTACCACCATACAAGCTGTACTGTTTTGATATAATCATATGCATAAAATCTCTTTTATTTAACAATTATTTAAATATATGTATGCTATTATATATTTAGTAGCTTTACTTTGTGTATTTATAATTTCTTCATATATATGTAATATAGTAATAACTATGATTGTCTTTGGATGATATAAAATTTTACTTTTACTGCTATCATTTACATATATCAATCATAAATAAAAAAATCTCCACATATTAAAGGCTGATTTGTATCATTTTTCCAGAATGAAAAATATAATTTTTTTATAAATTGTGTGTAGAGATCATGTGTAGTTTAATACATTTAATGGAATAAAAATGATTACATTAATCTAAAGTAGCTATACTTTATTAAAGTTGTTGATTAATAATAGCATAGGTATAGTTTGCAATTATTTCTTACACTGGTTTATTTCTATAACAACAAAAGATTTTTGCTTATACCTTTTTTTTTTGGGGGGGGGGGGGGTGGGGCTAAAGAGATTGACTTAATTTTAATAAGGAGAAGGGGATGTCACTGAAAGTTTGATATTGATGACAAGGGGGGGGTGGCTTCTAAAAAGTCATAAAATGTGTAGTTGATGTACAGCCCAAAGTGAGGAGAGTGTGTATTGAAGAAGGGGAAATTTATTTATGAGAGTTGTATAATTTTTTGAAGAATTTTTCAATTATAACTTTTTAACTATTTTGTGGATATCACAAACAAGGGAGTAAAATTGTTATGCTAATCATATAAAAGCCATTTCATTACAATACGTTATTAATTAAATTTTTGTTTATTACAGCATTCATATTTCTACCCTTTCGCAGACATTGACAATGGTTATTATTCATGTCCACTTAGTGGCACACACTCTTGAGTACTCTTGATCACTGACAAGAAATTTCACACACAACTTTCAACTGTTTTTGTTTGATTTCCCATTTCAATATTCATATAAATAAACTATAAATTGTAACGATTCATAGTAATCTTGGACTAGAAAATAAGCTTTTCCGATGTTAACAAGTATACATCTAAGTAGACCTGCCAGCCGAATTTTATTTTAGGATTCGGCTGGCTGACATATTTTTTCGGCTGATAGCCGGCTTAGCTGAATTTGACCATAAATTGAGTAAATTGACATTTGCGGCTGATTTTCGGCTGATTTTTGGCAGATTACGAAATATTTGGCTAAAATTCGGCTGACGCCTAGACAATATTGAATTGATAAAACTTCAGTAATAAAACAATTTTACAATACTTGGTGAAAAATTTTATTATTTAAAACAACAGAAATAAACATTTGTATATGCTGTCCTACTAATACAGTACATGAATACATTCCACGCATTCAGTTTCTGTCTCTCAATACCTTAATAAGCACTTAAAATATTAGTTTATAATTGTCATGAATAAAACAAACGCGATGTAGTTTATCTGCTGTTAGACTAGATTGTTTGCTGTTCATTATCAAACCAGTAACCAAACACATGCACTCCACTGGTGCAGATGATGCTGATGATAGGTGAAGACGAGCCAGTTGACTAAGTTGTGGATACGAGGATGATGCAACACTGCTACACCAGAAAACAAGGACATCATGAAACTGAACAAGAGGCGCCGTCAAATAGTTTGCAATTTCCACTGCCATCTGAAATAAATGTTCAAAAAATCAAAACACAACAGTACTAACTGCTAGTTTATAAAACATTTCATTATAGTGCACAGTATATGTATTTTAAAATATTTTACTTCAAACTGACTGGTCTATTGAGAGCGAAATAAAACGAAAAATGTTTCAATGCCATAAATTAACACAGAATACCTTATTAGTACAATCGTCTGGGGACTGCTCAGTTCTCAGCTCATTCATCAGCTTCATTCGCAATCGCTTACATCGGGTTTCTTCAGAAACATGTTCACTGACTAGCTGCCAATGCGATACATCAGCTTTAGACATGATGAATCCACGGGCCATTGCTGACTATATTGCGTTCTCCAGAATTGTGGTTGCTTCTGACCGTGGAATCAATGATTTGAAATTTGGATCAAGCAGCTGATGCAGCTTAATGGAAATTTACAGGAAATCGATGGTCAAGCTGGTTGAGAGCTGACTCGTTGATCATTCGTATTTTGTCATCATCATCATCTTTTCAAGTCAAGTATAGACTGAATCATCATCAATGTTGATTCCAACGCGTTGGACATGATGCCTTCACTGACTTATCATTGTGTCTATGACTGTCATTGATGGCGTTAGTGCTGCTCTCAGAGGCATCCATTATTGATGCACTGAGCTGATCATCTACAAGAAGCAATTCACACACTGAAGACATGCCTTCTTTCAGGGTCTTTATCGTTTCTTTATCCTCTGTGAATGCTGCATCGTCTTCTATAATTGCGGTTTTGAAATTCTTCATTTTTATTGATGCTGTCGGTAGTATTAAGGTGCAATACGTGTGCTGTAAAGTGCTGATAAAAGTCAACCTTCAAAAGCTTTGAAGTCTTTATCATAATTGCAGCACCATCATGGCAGCTAGTATTTTGTGATCAACAGAAAAGCTTTTCAAGACAGAGCTGATATGATCAGCAAGGTCATGTGCAATAAGATTAAGTAATGCGACAGTCAATATAACGGCGAACTAAATACGGCGGCTAATGAGGCGCGCCGCATATTTTTCGGCGGATTTACGGCGGACGAAAATTCGGCGGCGTAGCCGGCGCGCTGCGCCGGCTGAGTGGTCTACGTCATAGATGAGAGGACAGCGGACGCGTCCGCTTGCGGACGCAGATCCGCAGACTTTTCCGAATCCGCGGACTGACAGCGGACGCTTCGTATGGTTAAGTTTGCGGACTCGCGGACTGACGCGGATCTTCTTTAGCGTTACCATAAAAAATTTCAAGTCATTTAAACAGCTAAATTTCAGCAATGCGGACGCGCGGACTGACTGCGGACCAATGTTGTAAGATTCTGCGGACGCGATCGCGGAT
Source organism: Bulinus truncatus (assembly GCA_021962125.1). Taxonomy (NCBI): domain Eukaryota; kingdom Metazoa; phylum Mollusca; class Gastropoda; family Planorbidae; genus Bulinus; species Bulinus truncatus. The sequence continues at coordinate 1,980,658 of JAGDYQ010000072.1, read as the reverse complement.
GCGGATCATTGATAGAAATCCGCGGACGGACGCGGACGCTAAATTTCAAGATCCGCACACCTCTGGTCTACATCTAAGTCATCTACTATCGAGACTTAATAGCATATAGACATATATTTATGCTTAGCAGCGTTATTTTGCTGCTATGCACAATAAATCTCCTAAACAAAAGAGTTTTCCTTAATTACTAGATCTTCAGTTTAAAAGAGCTACAATAATAAAAATACCCTTTTACAAAGAAGAGTTCCGTCTATTTATAAACTAAAATTAGGTCAAACCTCATGTGCACGTAGCATCAGCCTTAATCTTAATATTTTAATGGGCTGTCTGTAAACAGTTAAACATGTGTTTAATGCAAACAACTTCAACTCAGTAAAAAAAGTACAACTGTATACCAATGTATAAAGTTGACATCTTGAAATATGACTCATTGTAGTCCGACTTCCTTCAACCAAAAGGCTATGTTTTTTGTTAATTTGTCATTTTTCAAACATTTGTATATGGCTGTAGAGATATAAATTCCCTTCTCGTACCAAAAAATCACCAGATATTTTCATTTTAAAAAATATTAAATAAGTAACATATTTTATTATAATCTCTATACTTATAAGACGCATTTGTTGTCTGTCTGTCTGTCGTTCTGTTCCCTTATAACTCAAGATTCAGAAAAACAAATAACGTGAAATTTGTTACACATACACATAATTACATGGGGAAGGTTATAGGACAGGTTTCGTTTCATCTCGATGGGTAGTTTAATTGTAATTAATTTTTTTTTTATTTTAGTATCTCTATACTTATAAGAGGCATTCGTTGTCTGTCTGTCTGTCTGTTCCCTTATAACTCAAGATCCAGACAATCAAATAACGTGAAATTTGTTACACATACACATAATTACATGGGGAAGGTTATAGGACAGGTTTTGTTTCATCTTGATGGGTAGTTTAATTGTAATTAATTTTTTTTTATTTTAGTATTTTACTATATTAAAGTAATCTCGACGGCGCCATAAATAAAATTCCTCTGTGACGTCATTTCCCTATGATTGAATAGAACTTGCGCGCTGGTGCTGTATAGTTCCTTTGTGCTGCGAAGAATTGTTGTTGTTTTTTCATGCTCTCTGATATGTACAGTTTTAGGGAAGGTAAAGAAAGGAATGAAGAGGATTTTAGAAGTGTGAAGCCATAATAATAAGTATATATATATATATATATATATATATATATATATATATATTATTTGAGCGCTTTAACAATGTTTTTATACAAAATAGCATATCTATGTACTCTGAGTGGCCCAAAATACATGAACAGATTATTGTAGCCAAAATACATTTGAGAATAGGGATACTTATTAATACATCAAATAAAGTTCATATGTTATACAGTTCATCCCAAAGAAAATAATCCTCATTATGGGAACACAATCTTTTCAAAAACAACTCACAACGATGAATCTAACATCCAACTATACATAATTAATTTGCGCACACAACACCGTATCATTGATAAATCTTAATTCATTCATAAAGTTTTAATGGACTCATTTCCAAACAGTTCTTCCTTTTATGATTTATGATATTCAACATGAGTGAGTGAGTGCCTGCCAGTTAAGCACTACGCTACATGTTTAGCAAATGGTTTATTCACTGTTATACACATTGTACAATATATCGTACTGAGAATTAACTAAGAAAATATAGCCAACCGGCAATGTCGAACCTATGCATTTAGGGGGCCCGGGTGTTGAGGATCCTGAGAAGGGTATCCTTGGCTTGTGTCTAAGAGTATGAGGGCTGACTCAAGGTTGACTCGTATTTATATTTGTATTCCTACCACACACACAGTCTCAACAACAATTAAAGGTAAAACAGGTGACGATGATCAACTCGACAAATCGTGTGTACAACAACAAGAGAAATTTATTTATACACAGGCACCAGTCCGTAACAGGAATCTGGTGACTTATCATAAGCAACGATAATTCAAGCTGCAGCAAAATAATGCAACATAAAATGAATAAGGGGAACAATCACGTTAGTACTAGTTAACTCTCTCTCTCTATTTCTCTTTCTCTCACTCAGAGACACAGCAATCGACTCGCTATCACTCAGTCGGATTGCTATTCACAAATCGACCTTCTCATTCGAGAGCCCACGGTCGAATGCCTCGAATCTATCTTTCATTCCCCCCATATCGCTTTTCACACGTGACCCTTAGCCAATCAAATATAATATCTACTTCATTCAAACTTTCAAATTAGGGGGTGGAGCCTAGATGGGGGGGGGGGAGAGAGAAGTACGCCATGCAGACAAAGACAATAGTAACTGGACCTCCATCCCTTTGTCGGCAATGGACCAGGGCCGAGTGACCAGGGAAACTTCCCCGCGTGGAATGTAACGTGTTTCTGTTAACAGCTACTGGGGTTCGTCGGCGGAGGTTCCGCTGAACACCTGGTCTATGACGCAATTACGGGGGGGTGAAAAGGGTGGGGAACTTGAGAGTGGGAACGTTATATTATTCTACATGGTTTAATATACATCTTAACGTTAGTAATACTACTACGTTAAGGGTTGGAGTAAAGGGATGGTTTCGACAGATTAGTCACAACCTGTGACACCGGGGGCTTGGCCTCTTTTGGGGCCTCTGCATTTGGACATTCGACACCATAACATGTACTTCATATTTAATGTAAAAAACAATGTTTTGGAGAGTAACTTAAAAACTAATTGGCCCGATTTTCGATGTTATCACTCTGAAGATCGCTTTCATTGCCTTATGGCATTGAACTTGGCGGTGGGAAATATTACGGTGGGTTGATCGTAAGGCTTTATAAACTAAGCCTGACGTATGTGAAAGAGTAGGGTGCTTGCCCACCTCTTCACTCTACATATGCCAGGACCAGTATCATTAATGGCAGCTAATCAGGGGACATCTTGCTTGGCTGGCCAGTTATGTAGCATACACTAAATGTTGCCGCCATCTAGTGTGACAGACACGATCCTTTGTGACAGACACGGGATTGCCGACACAGCAGGAAAGGACTTTTCCTATTATAGATAATATGTGTACGGTTTTATTGCAGTTAGACATAAATCTCTTACGACTCTTGAGAACTTGGACTTACTTTTCAAATTGAAACATAGAAAGTTCTTTTACCAACGAAGATATGTATTAACTTCTAGATTCTAAAATGAAATGTAAGTTTTCACCTTAATCCCTGTGTACACCCAATGGAGTCAGTGTATTCACATCTATCAAAGAGCTAATGTATTGTCGCGAGTACCTTATGTTTAATTTCCATTCTACACCCATCAAAGTTTATTAGAAATAGATCATATTATTTAGTGCGCCTAAAGAAACCACAATATATTATTTGTCACTGAAAAAAAGCCTGACATAATACATCTGATAAATACATGCAGTTGTTCAAATATAATAAATGTAAACTTTCTGTTAGATTAATCCAATACCTTCAAAACTAATGTCGACGGAGGAGTAGAGTTACCTCCCTTACCCAGCCCACTGTAAAAACCACCAGACCATACGCTCATGTCTTTTAGAAAAATGAAACTTTCGGTACACCCAATTTATGTTAATTTAAGATTAACTACTGACCTAGACAGTCAAATCATAGCGAAAGTCATGTCACTTGACATTAGGTCGGCATATGTCACAAGTTAGCCATTTTCTGTGTTTACATCAAACCTTAGGAATCGCTAAGGGATTAGATCCGCCCGCGCATAAATTATAATGTTTGACGGTAAACCTAGAACTCAGAATACGCCCATGAATAATTTCTTGAATGAAACCAGAAAAGGTGGGTGGTGGGGGAGGGGGGGGAGAAAGTATGCAAACAAAAGGACATAGATGGTAAACAGAAATTATGGGATGGGCGTTTTGTGTTTAAAGTTGTAGATTCAATAAACGAGTGTCAGTTTTAAACATGGTAGTGAAACGTTCAAAACAGTGGCGCAAGAAGGGTCCATCGGGTTGTGAGGTACATCGGGTTGTGAGGTACATTGGGTTGTGAGGTACATCGGGTTGTCGGGTACATCGGGTTGTCGGGTACATCGGGTTGTGGGGTACATGGGTTGTGAGGTACATCGGGTTGTGGAGTACATCGGGTTGTGAGGTACATCGGGTTGTGAGGTACATCGGGTTGTCGGGTACATCGGGTTGTGGGGTACATGGGGTTGTGAGGCACATCGGGTTGTGGAGTACATCGGGTTGTGAGGCACATCGGGTTGTGGGGTACATGGGGTTGTGAGGCACATCGGGTTGTGGGGTACATGGGGTTGTGAGGCACATCGGGTTGTGGAGTACATCGGGTTGTGAGGCACATCGGGTTGTGGGGTACATCGGGTTGTCGGGTACATCGGGTTGTGGAGTATATCGGGTATATATACACACACTTAAGTCTCTTTTTAAGTTCATTACTTCACCATTACTGTGCCGAACCTAAACTCGTCAATAGATCGTAATTGCCACCTGCACAGGTTTTCTAAGGCCATGAGAACTAACTACCGTCATTAGAAACTGACCTGGGTCAGTCAAAGCTCGGACATAGAGCAGTGACGTAAATATGGGGCGTGGGTGGGTCAGTCCCCCCCCCCCAAGGAGGAACGTTATCTGTTGGTGAAATGGAGAAGGCGGTAGGCGTATTTTAGTGTTCCTTGTTCATTGCCTTGATACTTGATTCGAATGAAATAGTTCCAACTCCGAATTGTTCAGGTTTCAAATAATTCATCCCCTTCGATCTTGAAGTTGCCCATGGTTAGGTTAAATAATCACAACTGCTACAGAATGAGCCAGCGTCTGACGTGGTGAACTATCTCAGAACAGGATGAGCCAGCGTCTGACGTGGTGAACTATCTCAGAACAGGATGAGCCAGCGCCTGACGTGGTGAACTATCTCAGAACAGGATGAGCCAGCGTCTGACGTGGTGAACTATCTCAGAACAGGATGAGCCAGTCTCTGACGTGGTGAACTATCTCAGAACAGGATGAGCCAGTCTCTGACGTGGTGAACTATCTCAGAACAGGATGAGCCAGTCTCTGACGTGGTGAACTATCTCAGAACAGGATGAGCCAGTCTCTGACGTGGTGAACTATCTCAGAACAGGATGAGCCAGCGTCTGACGTGGTGAACTATCTCAGAACAGGATGAGCCAGCGTCTGACGTGGTGAACTATCTCAGAACAGGATGAGCCAGCGTCTGACGTGGTGAACTATCATCTCATAATCTCAGGTTAAATCCTTCGAACCCCAGTTTGGTTTTGTATTAGTTTTTTTCCCTCAATATAATCAAATATAATTGGATTGAATTCTTGATTGATCTATAAAAGACATTCGATAATTTGTGCAGTGGTGGGGGGGGGAAGGGGAGCAAAAAGGCATTAGCCTTGCTTAAAAACAAAATGACCTAATAATAGGAATTTTATTTTAATAATCGCAAATCGTTCAATCACTTAAACAGATCCGATCCTGGATATCGGTCTCGTCGTCAGCCTAAGACGACATCTGTTGTACTTGTGTACAGCAATTACTCTGACACCCTTGGTACAGAGACATTTGTCGTGCTTAAATAAATTGAATCATTACAATCCTTTAATAAAACTTCAAAGATAATGAGTCTGTTGAAGGATCTTCAGAAATAAGGTTTACGGCTCCAGTCATGGCCGTCATCTGCCGTGTTGATGTACAACAATACCAACTTATTTCGTTGCAAGTAATCACTCAATCTTTAAACAACTCTAGTTTAGAAGAGAAATTGTGTAAATCATATAATAAGGGTTGATCTTCGCTGATACGAACAAACTTTATTTTCCAGCAAGTTCGTAGCAGCCAATTAGTGGTAGCATTAGCCGTACTTATATATATCATTCGTATATCAGTCCTGGAAGAAGCTCGAATTCTAGAACAATCAATCTACATATCAGATTTTAAAAACATGTATTGAAGTTAAAAGACAGATATAAAATCAGGTTTTTATAAATATCTCCACATTAGATTTTACCACTTTCTATTATTGCCACTGGCCTAAATAAGACATCTACCGTCCAAGAGTTCAGTACCGGCCTAAAGTTTTGAGACATCTATCATAAATGAGTTCCAGGGAGCGACCATAATCGGATCACTTTCGGTATCTGACCATATTGGCACGATCAATTAATATCGGATCGGCCGATTGTTCTAGGGAGCGACCGACAGTCGAACCGATATTGGCAATATGGGTTAATCCGTCGGACCGGCCGTTTTTTGGCTGCCGATACATTGTTTTTTTTTCACAACAGAGTTGCAGAAAGAGAAAATCAGTAAATAACCCAATTCTATAACTAGATCAGACAAGATTTTAAAAAAGGAAAAAAAAACCCGCACAATGAAATTGTAATGTGGCACATCTGACATACGACCTTGAAACAATAAGATTGGCATTACTTAATTCTAATGTATGACCTTGAATGATACAATTAGTAAAACATCTCAGGGTATTTTTTGTTGGGATGGGAAGTTGGGGGGGGGGGGGAACAAGACCATGCGTGTGGGCGAAGCGTCATGAAATATGACAGGGAAGGGGTTAGCATGGGTTGACATACGTCATTAGCTGTATTATATTACCAGAGAACACGTAAGTTGGCAATCGGCATTGTTGTTGCTTAAGGGGCTGTCCATTAATTACGTCAACAAAATAGGGGGAAGCGGGGGGTCAGAAAATTTTTGACAATTGTTGACAAGGGGGAGGGAGGGAGGTCAAGAAAAAGTTGACGTCAACAATGTTACTTTTTAAAATTTAATATAATTACTCAATAAACAGGAAAATTAAGCAGCGGCTTGTAGTTCTGTGTTACACACTCGCTTAACATCCAGTATTTTAATTAAACTAATCTAGGTCTCCTACTAATTTTTGCCACATAAACATTATTGGGCACCTTTTTAGGGGGAGGGGGTAATCAAATGTTGACGTAAATTTTATAGGGGGGTCTCGGAAAGTCGGACAAGTTGTTGATAAGGGGGAGCGTAAAAATCGCCAAAGAATTTGTTGACATAAATAATGTGACAGCCACCTAAAAATAAAATATCGGTATCGGTAAAAATGCTGGGGGAAAATATCGGTATCGACT